>JZKD02S1619052.1:126045-153849 GCA_000966675.3 Picea glauca
ACATACCTTAAATATCTCTTCCTTATGTCTTTGTTGTCCTTGTTTCACTTCGGTGTTCTTGTGAAATCATATTTGCAATTAAACAAACCAACCAAAGTGAAAGAAGCAATAGTAGATTCAGTGAAAACCTAAACATGTGATGAAGGAGTCATGTAATAAAATGAAAATGATTTTATGGGAAAGAAGCATGCCACTGTATTATATAATGTGGAAGAAAGATACAACCAGATGCCTTGATGTCGTCAGGTTCCTTTGAAAAATTCCTTGCTTCCCACGCACTTCTTGCTCCAAGGGTTCTGAGACCATAGATCTGATAGCTACTCACAATCTATTTTGACAAAGAAAATCTCAAAGCCAATCTAACCAAGCTAACAAGCTCAAGAAATTTCTAACCTAATCAAGTTAACCTTCTCCATGAGAGCTCCTCTCCTTTTATAAGCTGAAGAGGATAAGGTGAAGAGGTTAGATAAGGTGATGAGGTTAGGATGATCCCACTAAATCAAGAAAGCGAGTAAGATCCAAACCATTCGGAGGCCACCTCACCATAGAAGCTTCTCCTTCTAAAAGCATCGAGAAAATGCACGTTTTTCCCACGTACAAAGGTCGCCACACCCTAGCTATAGTGCATCCTGCAAAAACTTCGCACCCTAGCTATAGAGCAAGGTGCGGAAATAAGGCATTTCCACACCCTACATATATAGCATCCTACAGAAATCCTCCAAAATAAGGTTCTTACAAAGGAAAACACAACTTCTTCTCTCAGGAAAAGTTCTTCTCCCTTCTTTCTTTAGGAATTCAAGCTACTGACCCCTCTGAAGGTAACAAATAGGTTTACATCATTAAAAATCATAGGGATGAAGAAAATAATGTGTAACAGAGAGCCCCCCAAAGTATGAAGTTATAAGAGAGTGATGGCTAAAATACTTTGTTGAGTGTGTGTAGGGAACAAGGAACAATTGATTGGAGACCTGCCAACAAACAAGGAAATACAGTACAATAATATATCATCAGTAAGGTAGGCATTCCCATACTCAGAATAAAAATGACTCAAAGTATAAATGCTGACATGCGAAGATCCATGTCAAGTAATACATGCCATGGCCACCAAACATACACTGTGGATCCATGCCAATATGACTCAAATCTGAACATAGCCACCAAAAATACACTGTGGATCTATGTGTTAAAGACTCAAATTTGAACATAGCCATGAGACATATAATATGGATCTATGCAATAGTAAAAACTTAATATACTCCAACACAACCTGAATCTGTTGAGAAATGATTCAGGGTCTTCATCTCCACCACTCTATAGTACGGATCTAACCATTCAATTACATGTGTTGAAGTCGAACATGGTAGAAACCACTTGATTACCTGTCATTAATGAATACCATTAACAAGTGCGAGAGATATCACCATTAATGTCAATGACTACCATGGTACTCTAGTACAATCCAATGAATGTGAATCAATGATATGAGGTTGCACACTCGGTGGAATCTCTCAATCAAGGGTCAGTAATGAAAACCCACTATCGAAAGTGAGGAAACCTGCCACTAAGGCATGCAAGTTCCAAGGTATCAATTAGTTTCTAAGTCTAATTCCTGGATAATGAGTTGAAGTCAATAGGAAAAGACTCGTCAGAGGAGGGCCTTAATGTATCCCCCATCAATGACACGAAACGGGTAACAAGATTTGATGTAGATCAAAGTAACCAGTGATTCAGGACTGACTCAGGGATGGATGATGCAATAGAAGGCTTAAGGACTTCAGAAATGGCCGACACAATAGAAGGATTTATGGGTTGAACTTATTTTTTGAACATATTGATGACACGACAACTGTCTTGGAAAAACTGACTCAATAACAGGGATCACAGACCAATTTGTAATCGTATAAAGGAGTATGATCAAGAGACAAGCGTATTTTCCAACCTAGATGCAAGGTGAGTGAAAGGTTCTCATGTTCAAAAACGACTCTTCCATACAATATAGGTTTAGACACTTTTATTTCCCAATTTTTCCCCCACCATTACTAGTGAGTACCTCTTTATTTTTACGCAAGCTTGAGGAGGATAACATATGCTTGTAATGTAACCTCATCCTTCGGATGAGTCCCTCAGAGTATGTTTAATGAAACCTAGGAAGGAGTGGTTTGGTCCCATATGGGTCTTTAAATGTTTGTTTAATGAGTCCAAAGAAAGAAAACTCGGGGGTTTTTCATGTTTAGAGAGTCTGAAAAACATTTAAAGAGAACTCTCTCAGTTCCTTTTTCGCAAAGTAGTCTGATGAGACCAAAAAAAAAAAAAACTATTGCTCAACAAACGTGCCTTCTAATACTTTAACGAGTGTGAAAAGAAAAAGATCACTCAGCAATATTTTCATGTTTAGAGAGTCTGAAAAGATCTTAAAGGGAACTCCAGGGGGTTCATTTTTCGTATAACCTTTACAAGTCCGAAAAAGTGATAAAATTTTACTCGGTTACATTCTCATTGATTTATGAGCATAAGAAAGAACAAAGACTAAGCTCGATAACTTATTCTAATGTATTTACGAGCATGAGAAAGAGAAAAGACTAAGCTCGGGATTGTTTTCATTTTTACACAAGCTTTAAAACAAAACAAAACTATGCTTGGGATAGATTTTATTTTTTTCACAAGCTTAAAAACTAAACAAAACTATGCTTGGACCTGGTTTTATTTTTACACAATCTTGAACCAGAGGAAACTATGCTTGAGGTAGGTGGTTTCATTTTTACACAAGCTTGAACCATAGAAAACTATGCTTGTGACTTCCCAACGCATGGTTGGTACTTATCCCCCAGCTTAAGAAGATAGTGGCTCAACTTCAACATGAAGTCCATAGGCTAGAAGCATTTCCCCCCAATCTTCATTTCATCCAACTGCAAAGGCAGAGGAAAGGAAGCTTCAAATACTAAACGAAGGACTTGACTCAATAGAGAGGGGGAAGTTGTTTCATTTTTTAACGAGCTTGACACAGGATAAGAACTATGCTCGAGAATCCAAGTTCAATCCCTAGACCTATGTTACATTTTTTAACGAGCTTGGCACAAAAACAGGAACTATGCTTGTGAGCTTTGTTTCATTTTTTAACGAGGTTGCTACAGAGATGAAAAAAGTATCCTCAAAGTTGGTTTCATTTTTTAATGAGCATGAACCAGAGGAAACTATGCTCAAAATTGGTTTCATTTAATGAAATTGAAATCAAAAAACCATGCTCAACTTCCTTCTTTATCAAGGCTTCCAAGAGGACAATGCTCTGGAAGGACACCATGTCAAGGGACAAAAATTGGTCATGGCTTCCAAGAGGACAATGCTCTGGAAGGACACCATGTCAAGGGACAAAAATTGGTCATGGATTCTAAGAGATCTTCATTTGACAGAAGAAACACACTCTGGAAGGAACACATGTCGAGGGTTGTGATAGGGGTAAAGAGGTCAGCCTCCAATAGTCCTACCGAAGATATCACCATGTCAACTACCGAGTCCAAGTCATTGGCATCGACAGTGGAAATCATGGGAGATAGTGCCACATAATTGACCTGTGGCAGGGGAGATATCGTTTTCATATAAGAACTATGTAGGTAAGTCATTGAGGTTAAGTCATGACCGAAAAATGAAAGTTGATCAATGGTCACAATTCTTCCATCATGCGAGAAAGATATCACACAAAAAAGAGTGGACATGATATCTTTCATGGCATAGACATAATCTCTCCCAAGGAGTAAAGTAGGATCCAAGGGGTCTTGGACTACCATGACATCAATAAAGACAATTTTCCCTCTCAAAGTTACAGGAAACTGAGCAAGGGTCTGTTAGCACTCTGTAAATTCCTAGAGGTTGTAAAAGGGAAGAAGAAATTTACAAGAGGTAACCTTAACCAACCACTTCGAAACTGGGATCTAGCCCTTCCAGTTTCAGAGAGGGGTCTCTCTATAGGATTTAGATTTGTTTGGATTTTCAGATCTTATGCTAGTTAAAAAAAAGAATAGTATCAACTTGTTTGTATTTTTTAATAAAATGATTGAATGTGACTTACACTTCCATTGGGCTATGGGGTCTGTTTTATAAAAATGGATTTCAAAGACAGTTTTTTAGAAGACTCATTTTACAGGGCAAGGTAGTGCAACTGTTGGATTCTTTAGGAATAAAATGATGGACTGCAGAAAAGGTGAGATATCAGTTAAAACAAAAAAGCAATTAAGAATTTGTTTGTTGTAACATCAAAAGGAAAACATTTAAATCTATAAAAGATTAAGAACAGAGCACACAATGACAATTTTTGCAACTTTAACTTCTTTTAAAGATTAGATTAGAAAAACAACATGATAACTGAAAAAGAAAACTTTTTGCGAAGACAGAGGAAACTTCACCAACAGCTAACACGCAGGAATCCTGTGAAATGTCTCTTTCTATTACTAGAATAATCTCTTGAAAAAATTACAGTGATTACAACTTGCTTGGGCATAAAGATCAACCCTTAGTACTTCAAAGTTTGAAGTATTTAGAATCAAAATTACAAACGACCTTGTCATCAATGATCAGGATGTCGCATATGTTATTTTTAACTATCTATATAACAAGATGCAAAAATATAGAAATTGATGATGATGCATCAAATCTCTCATGCTGATTTTTGGGAAGACCATTGGTGAGTCATTCATATGACTTTGATTGCGCTGGATGCTGACTTGGATGAGACCTTTATCTTTACTCTATCAATTCACATAGATCATCCCATCTTTTTGTACCAGGGATGGTAACTTTCAATAGACTGTGGTAGATTTCATCCATCTTGGTATACTTAGCAAAAGTTGGCTTAGTGAGGAAAATGTACTTGATTTCGTGTTGTATGCTGAGGTCAGGCTGCAAGGTCTCCAATAATGATTTTCCTGTGATGATTCCATGTATCCCTGAGAACTTGGAACTTTCTTTGGCCACAGTGGCAATCTTTTGCTTATAATCGGATAAGGTCATCAATTTATCATTCACGACAAGTAAGCCAAGAAGGCTCTTTTTATGCAAGGCCTCAAGCTTATTAAAAAATCTCTGAAATCCAATTTCCATGTTCTGAGATTTCTCCTCCAACTGCAACATTAATCCTCTTTTTGTCAACACTCTTTTGACTTCGAGGATAGTCTTTTTTCTACCTTCAACTTTCAGGTCTTCAAGCTCTTCCTTAGTTTTTGAATTCAGAAACTTGATGATCTTGTTAGCTGCCGAGGGAATTTCACCTACCTCTCTTCTTATCCTGTCGATAGCTTGCCTACTTTTTAGCACCAGATCATGTTGCTCGAAGATGATTTGCACCATGGGCCAAATTTCGTTTATGGAGTTGGAGATGTCTATCCAAATATTTTCCTTAGCCTCTGCTAATGTCTTTCCTGCCACTGTTTGTTTCTGAAGCTGTTGTATTTCATGTTTGAGCTTCTCTTATGCTTGTCTCTCAATGTTGTATCTTGTTTGGAAGGAATACTTGAGTACTTGGAGACTTTCAACCTCCATTTTCAGCTGATTGATCTTTTTTCCTTATAGAGTCATCTCCTCCATGGACTTTTCTAGCTCCATAGTTTTTTCCAGTGCTGTCAATGGAGTTGCTGATGGAATTTCTACTGTAGTGGTTGTTGGCACAACTGTTGTATTTCCCTCTTCAATGGGAACTGCACTCAATGGAATGACTTCCATCAAGATTGATTGTTCCTTCTCCTTCAATAACCTTTCCAATTATGCCTCCATTTCCTTGATCTGTGCATTCTGGTGCATGATTAGCTTTAGCAATTCCTCTTTCTCGTCTTTTGCCTCAGCTATTTCTTTAGCTTGTGAATCCTCTGTTGGTGGAAATTTCAACTGTTTTATCAGATATGTAATGTCAGCATTCTTTTTCTTTAACATCTCCTCTGCTGCTTTTACATTCAAGGGATCGTACCCAATCTTGAGCACCCACTCCTCTAAGGATTTTATTTTGTTATCCTTTGCAAAAAAGGATATATTTTCCAACTTCAATTGGGTCTAAACATTGCGTAAAGATACCTGTAACTTTGTTTCCGTAGAGAAAGCATGTGCCAATTTGGAGAAAACCATTTCTCCAGTCTGTCTGTGCAAATCCATCTGGTCAGTTGGATGGACCTATTTGGTGTCAAAAAAAATTGTTGACCTCTTGTAGTCAGTGATCTCTTTGGGTTGAGACACCTGTGGTTGCAAAAATTTCCAGATGCATTCTTCCTTTATCTGTGTCAAAGGATGACAACAATTCGTATTGTGTTGTGGAGGTTCTCTTCCAGAACTAAGCGTAGGTGTTGTTGGTCATCATCTGGTTCTTCTTTTTAATCATGTCATATTTTTCTAAAATGTTGAGAGGTACAGCTCCTTGTGGAGTTTGGGTGGTCACAACTATATATGTCTGCTTCTTTGAAGAAGAAGTGGACATCACCTAATTTTTTCCCTCAATCACTTTGGCATAGTGGGGCTCTTCCTCACCAGACATGTGAGTAACATGAGTGGTTTTGGGTCTCTTTCTATATACTTGAAAGTCTTTTGTTGATACCTTAGTGATTGAAGGAGAGGCATCCTTTCTTGGCCTTTTTTCCTTTGGTGCCTGTGGAGTGGTATTCTGTGAAAAAGAGACTGAACGATATTCTTGTTGTTCAGTATCTGCCAGAGTGTTTTCCTCCCACTTTGTCTGGTTCACATACTTTTCAATTTTTGGTTTGAGGGTGTGAGCATAAGGTGGAATTTTGTTTTTGGATCTCATATCTACAATGATCCCACTTGGGTCATAACGCCAAATGAAATTGGTGTTGAATTTCATTTCCTTTAATATTTTATCTGCCTCTTCCCCAACTACTCAATTGTTGCATATAAACGGTCCTATTTTCCCTTTAATCCTCATCTATTGTTTTTTCTTCAGAGACACAAAATGAATGTCATCTAATTTTATCATCTGACGAATATAATCGAGTGAAAATATTCGAACATGCACATATTTGGGCAATTTGTATGGAGATAGTTCACACCAATACACTCTGATCCTTGTGTGATTCTAGTATCAAAACCGGTCTAGTGTCTTTGTGAGATCCGAAAGGTGAAGAACTATTTGGATCTCATCGTTTATACTTGGCTCTGATCTTCCACTGAGCATGCCTACCACTGGGTGATAAAATAACTCGATGAATTTTTTGAAACTAAACTCAGTGGAGTTTCTTCTGAGCAATGACATCCATAAGGTTACTGCTTGCGGTTTTCCATCCTAGTCCATCTTCTGCATGAGAAAGGAAAATTTGTCTGCTTGATAGAACATAAACATGTAGGCCAGTATTGAGGAATACCGGAACATGCCTTCTATAGGGAAATTTTCTAGTTGCTCGTGCAGGTTCTCGGGCAAAAAACCGTTGTAATCAAACTGGGTGGAAACTTTCTCTTCAGCAGAGAAAATGGACAAGAAACCTAGGATAGGTTCATCCACCCATTCGTTTGAGAAGTAACCAAGAAAACAACACAGTGTTGAGATAATCTGGTTTCCTTTTTCGGAAAATATGGAGGAATGATAAAGAGGATTCTTCTTAGGAAATTGGGCATATTGTGGGAGGAAAAGCTCAAAGATTTGCGCTCTTTGGGGAAAAGACAGATTCTGATAAATTTCTGTAAGAATTTCAATTGTGAGAGGAGAACGGGGTTCGGCTCTGGGTACCTGCATCATTTGATTGATGGCCTTGGGTATAATAAGGAAAAAGGTTTCTCCATATGAAGATACTATGGCTCTCTGATCCGAGAGGTAGTGCACTTTGAATTTGAGGGCGAATTCGGGAAAATGATGGACTTGGGGAAAAAGATACAGAGGGAGACCTGACTCCCAGAGCCGAGTTTCATCGCTCTAATTGATGAAGGTGTCTTTAAACCATGACAATAGCTCGGCGAAGTCGAATTCGGACTTCGTTTTTGAGATTAAATAGACTTTTTTTTCTAATGGGATTCGATCGAGATCAACAGGAGGTGGGAGAAAAGGATTTTCCTCCACATTTGACATTTTACTTTTGGGCGCCATTGATTTCCACCGGTACCTACACACTGGACACACCTTAGTAAGAGAAAACTTATGGTTGGATGAGATGTTGTAGAGGCGAAGGAAAATGAGTCTTTGATATGCAGGAAGTGTGAGTGGAATGCGGATGACCGAAACGTGGTTGGAATTTAGTGAGCGGGTGTCTGTTGGGTGAAAAAAGGACAGGTCAAGTGAACAACGGGTATGTGGCCAATAATAAATGGCCAACGGGTCCTTTAGAGCATGAGGGGGCGAGGTGAAATACATTTGATGTGTGTACCCATTTGATGTGCAGAATGGTGATTGGGAAATGAATGAAATAAATATTACCCGTAACGGTTAGATGGAGGGGACATGCTGTCGGGGTGATGAAATGGGACTTGCAAGGGGTGGTTTTGGGGTGTGACATCTCTGGATGATGGTGGTGAGTTGGAAAAATGGTAAGAGGTAAACCTTAGGAGTGGGGGGTAAGATGTAATGAGATGATTCCACATAGGGATGAGGCCATCTTGGATACTGCTTCATTCCGGAAACCCCCCCCCCTGTCGTTAAAGGTAGAAAAGTTGGGAGGGTCCAAGATCTCTGGCTAACTATTGATCTGAACAAAGCTAGATCATCCGTTGTTTCAAATGCATGCTTTAACCATCATGTCGACCCCCCCCCCCCACCGTTAAAAGTAGAATGGTAAGGGAGGTCCAGAATCTCTTGTGGACCGTTGATTTGCGCACTGGTGGGATGACCGTAGATCTAAGCGCATAGTTTAATCACCTTTTCGGACCCCCCCTCCCCCCACTGTTAGAAGTAGAAAGGTCGAGGGGGGGGGGGGTTCCGGAATATCTTGAGGACCATTGATTTACATGCTAGCAAGATGATCGTATATCTGAGCGCACACTTTAATCACCTTTTCGAACCCTGTCCCCCCACCGTTAAAAGTAGAATGGTTGGGGGGGACCGGAGACTCTTCAGAGCCGTAGATCTAGGCGCCAAAAGCTTAGTCGTAGATCTAGGCCCGATCTTTAATCTCCGAGGCACAATTCAGTATATGAGGCATAAATTAGGCTTAATGACCCTTTTTATGGGCTTTGTGCATTGCGTCCCTTGATTTTGTCACCATGGGGTTAGAAAAACATTTCACCATCAAGATCATGCATTTTTCATCGATCATCTTACATATTTTATTGAAAGTAAACTAACTAACCTATGTCCTAACCTACTCATTTGTACCTTTAGCCCATCTTGGACTGTTGGGCTAAGAAAATACTCTACCTTGGGGCTATTTTACCAAGATTAGACTGTTTAGTCAAATTTATTCACTAGCTAACCTAATTACTTGGCTAAGTTTAGCCAGTTTAGCCATGTTTATTCACTAGTCCTAGATACTTAAATTTAAAAGACTTGGCCATGTTTAAACTATATGTATCAAGCCATCATCATTTCATGGGGACTTATCCCTTTTCTTTTATGCCCTCTTTTATTTTTCTCATTTTTTCTTTCATTTCTTTCATTTTCTTTTTTCTTTTCTTTCTCTTTTCTTTTTCTTTTGTAGAATGCAGCAATATCTGTAAGTCTAAAAACACTAAAGGAACAAAATTACAATTAGCAGTTGATCCTATAAATTATAGGGTTATAATAGTGGCTCCACCTGGGGATGGTAACCTCCTTATGAGGTGCCAAGAATCTCGTTTCTCGTTGTCTTGAAAAAATTTCTCTAGAGCTTCTTCTACTCTCCGACTTGCTTTATTTTGAAAATTTTGATGACATTATTCGGTGTCTCAGGGCCTTCTATGCGGGCTTCAAACACCTGAACAAAGAACCTACACACAAACTTCCTTTAAAATAAATGATATGTACGATGGAAAAGGAAATGGTGATCTCTCTATTGGGGTGGAATATAATGCTTTACCATCCTGCCATTTACAGTTCCCCTTGGAAGGTCTGATCCATCATTATTATTAAGAAGGAAAGCATTATTTCCTTTGTAGGCCTGAATGGTGTATGGGCCCTTCCACAAGCTATCTAAATTTCCACGTTTACCTTTATCTTTATTTATGGAGTCCCATTTCAAAACTAGATCACCTAATTCAAAGTTATCCTCTTTGGTTCACTTGTCATAAATCTTTTTTATGTTTTCCTGGATCACTTGAGTTCTGTTGTACACTTCTTCTTTGGATTTCTCTAACTGAATCATTTGATTTATTCTTCTTTGAATATAATTAGGCTCTGCTTGATCTTCCTGCAATAATTTCATAACTAAAACTCCTGGAGAAGGAGGGAAAATCACCTCAGCGCCATATACTAGTTGATATGGAGACATACCAATTGATCTTTTATTACTCAGTCTATCTTCCCATAGTGAAATAACCAATTTATTATGCCAGGAATTTTTTTTTTCTTCTAATGTTTTCTTGAGGATATTCACCATCCTTTTGTTTGAGGACTCAACAAGCCCATTTCCTTCAGGGTAATAGGTTGTGGAATGCCCCAACTTAATGTGGTATTGGCTACAAAAATCTATGAGTTTTTTAGATCTGAAATTCATTGCATTGTCAGCTATAATTTTCCTGGGGCACCCAAAATGAGATAAGATATTAGTTTCTAAAAATTTTATGTTAACAGAGTCAGTAGATTGCCTGCATGGCACAACCTCGATCCATTTGGTGAAATAGTCTGTGGCCATAAGGATCCACTTGTGTTGGCCTGAAGAGGATGGGTGTATTTCTCCAATGAAGTCCAAACCCCGTTGCTGAAAAGGGGCTTCAACTGATATGGGTTTCATGGGAAGAGGCAACAACTTCCTTTTACCTTCGAAAACCTGACATTTATGACAAGAAGTAACTTTTTTATGAACATCAGCAAACAATATAGGCCAATAGAAACCAACTCTTAAGATTTTGTTGGCGGTGGTCTTCCGACTCAGATGTCCTCCACAATATCCTACATGGACCTCCTACAGAACTTTATTAGTTTCGTCTTTTAATAGTAAATTAAGCAAAATACCACCAGGATATTTCCAATAAAGATTAGCTTCTAGAATACAAAGTTTTAATGATTTCAGTTTGATAAATCTGGCTTTGGTCTTAGTTAAACCAGGAGGAGCTTGTAATTTGTGAAGTACAAAAATGAGATCTGCATACCAGGGAGAGTTTAAGAATACCTATTTTACCTTTGGATTCACCTGTTCTTCCTGTTCGTCAACTGCAACCAAGAAATTGATATCTAGAGAATTACAATTTGATTCTGCCATTAGTTTATCCAAACCCTATCCTTTGATCAATTTAGTAGGCTTTATTTCGATGTCATATTATAGAATTACCACAATCCATTTCCCTCTTCTTCCATCTGGATTATCCTTAGTTGGTATATGTTTTATCACTGTGTTTGGAACGTATGCAATTGTGTGAGAATGAAGAATATAGACTCTGAAATCCTTGATAGCCTTTACCAAAGAAAAGGCTTGTTTCTCCAGAATATTATAATTCAACACAGTGTCTCTTAAAGATTTGTTGAAAAATGTTATGGGTTGCTCGTACCCTTCACTGTTTTTCTGCGACAATACTGCTACTAAAGTGTACTCAGATGCAAAAGAGAAAACATAAAAATATTTGGAATATCTAGGATGATCAGAACTGGAGTGATGGCGACGCCCTTACCCTCTCAACCCGCAGGTCGTAAAGTCGGCGTGCACACAGGATCTTTCCTTCACTACTAGCCCAAAGAACTCTAAACGCTCTTCTATTTCCCTATCGGGAAATCTACACCCACAACAAACTTTCACTAGATCCCCTCTTTGCACTTGGGAGATCGGACTTCGCACTTTTGCAAATCCGGTGTCGAGTGTTAAACTCTCGAATCCCTGAAAGCCGACAACAATCAACGCTAACCTTTTCCTTTTCCTTTCAGGATTTTCCCTATCGCGATTTCAGCGATCGCGATGTCAAAAACCTTGTCTCTTCAACTCTCGAATCCTAATTTGCCAAAACTTTGATACACTCGTGAGCTTTGACTTTTCAATGCTTCTTCACTTCATCGGCATTTTGGATTTCTCAATATCGTGAATCCTAATGCAACGAGTTTGGGACTTCACTCCATGAAACTCTGAAATAGCGTGAAACTTGTTTGCCTCGCTGACTCCTCTGTGGCCCACACAATCCCCTTAGCTTTCGGGATATCGTGTTTCGTGATATCGCGATTCCTGTTGTGATGTTTATGGGACTTCCACCCATGAAACCCCGATACAAGTATCACGTGTAAATCCAATGGCCCTTATGGCTCGGATATACGGTCCCACTCCTCCTGAGATTAGAACCTTCTGAGATGCTCACAGTAACTCACTTGCTCCTTCGTGAGATCTGATGGCTCGCGGAAATTCGTGAATTCTCCTCAAAGAATTTCGATCATCCATTTTTGCTCTGAGAATCTCTGCAAACTTAACTGAGGTGCTTCTCTCCATGAAACTCATCCTTCTATAGTCCTTCATCACTATGCCTTCCTTCAAGCACGTGAAGACTTTTCAATAGTCCAGGTCCCTCCTACTGGATCCAATGGGAACTGTTGCTCCTCTGTAAGCTTATCCTTCTCTTCGAATCCTCGAAGGATTCTTCAACTCCTGTGCCTCTACAGAGTATTTACATGCACACAAGGGTGTTATCCTCCCTAAGCTTTCCTGTAGCTTCGAACTCCAAGGAAAACTTGTCTTTCTTCCTTTATTTCTCCCTCAAATGGAGAAATCCCTCCTGGCTATCCTTCCCTCAAGCAACCTCTTGCTGAGACTTTCAGGGTGTTCAACAACCCTGTGAAAGGTCCTTCTCTCTCGGATTCTTCCTCAATTTGTAGAACTCAAAGAGTTATGTTCTCATGTCCCTATCTACACATCTACTTGATGCCCACCTGGCAGAGTATCTTCTTACAGAGCGTCCAACAGTTCTATCCTTTCCTAGGAACCTTATGCCCCTGCTCAATGCCCTCCTGGAAAAAATCTCAGAATCCTTAGTGATTCTGTTTCTTCAATGAACTCTCGACAGAGTTATTCCTTTGTGCACTCCTTTCACTAGCTCAATGCCCACCTGGCAGAGCTTCACAGAACTCCTCGGAGCTTCTGTCTGCAACTGTGTTTCACCTACACAGCCTTGCCTTCTGAGGTGTTCAACAACCTCATAGGTCTTCCCTGAGTTGTTGATTCCATTTCCAGTGCCCTCATCATGTCTTTGTCTGAACCCGTAGAATTCATAAATGCGCCTTTTGTGCACAGCTATCAGAACCCACAACGTTATGTCACACCCTCCTGCTGTGAAGCCTCAAAGACTTCTAACCCTGAAAATCAAACACACTCCTGCAAATGCAAACCTATAGCATACATCTACAACGTACATTCACATCATATATAGAACACTCACAGACATTCATTCAACACATGAAAGATGCAGGAAAAACTGTTGTTTCTATTAAAATGGCAAATGCCTGTATTTACAAGGTGTTCCTGAGCTGGGCATGTAACAAGGTCTCGGATCTTCTCTTATGCTCTCTACTCACAGACCCCTAATTCTCTTTCTCTCTTCCAGCTTACTTCTCCTTCAGCTTACCTCTCCTTCAAAATGAGATACTAAATCCCTTTTTATCTTAGGGGCTCTTCGAGCTCTTCCCTCCAAATCTACCTACCCTATTCAATTACATTGAATGGGTTGTCTAGTCCAAAAATCAGATCTAGATCTCAGCCTTACAAACATTTAAGGCCTGTCTATCTACAACCTACACAAAGGCACAGCTTCAGGGCTCAACAGCCTAAAACATTTAATTACATTCATCCAAATTTTAAATGAGGACTGTGCCTCTCTTTGTCACGCGATTTGAATTCGCTAACATGGTTGGCTGGTCGACTGGCTGATGTGGAGAAATGCTCCTGCATCATACTCCTCAACTGAAAAATTCATGAGCTTCCCATATCAGCTGTTGAAATCCTCCCGGATCCCAAATCATCCTCCGGAGATGTTCATCCACCTCATCTCTCTGTTGTTGCTGCCTCTACGCTACTGCCACTACTTCCTTCCCTCTGCTCAGCCTCTCCTTGCTAACAGTTTCTTCTAACTGAAACATCAGCTCTCTGATCATGTCGATCACTTCGTCCAGCTGCTCCAATGGTTGGCCTTGTTCATGCAGTCTCCTCGACTGCAAAAATTTTCGGCACATGAGTAGATCATCGTGATCTCCCATGCCTTCTTCATCAGCTTCCAACTTCACCTGTTGGATATGCATGCTCTGCACTTTTACCCTTCTCTCTAGGGCTTCTATCTGCTCATACAAATCAGTAAAACTAATTATGTCTACCTCTTCTGCTGCAAACTCCCAGGTTGCAATCCTTTCAGTCTCCTGGTTGAAAATATTGAGCCATTCCTCGAAATTCTCATCATCCTCTTCTTCTTCTTCTGCTATCAGCTTCAGTGCTGTAGCTTCCTCAACTTCCTGGCTAAAAGCATTGAGACACTCCTCAGAATGCTCATCTTCCTCTTCTGCTTGGGCAGCTTCAGATATCTGCTCCAATTCTTCCTCCTTGACAGTCCCAACTGGCTGTTCTACTTTTGGGGTTGTTGCATCTGTAACCTAGATTTTTGCCTCCTCTTGGGCAAGTGGTAGGAATATCTCGATTCCCCCAATCATTATAAGGCTCCCCAGATTGTCCTCTCAAATGGTGCAAGTTTTTAACTTGTCATCATCTTCATTCACATGGCTTGGAAAACCACATGAATCTTCCTTCTCTGTCAACTGCATCTACTGATATAAATCCATCTCTGAGCTCACCTGCTCTGTCAGCTCCTCAGGCTGATTCCAACTCACCTCCGAGTTCATGAGACCCTCAGATAGTCTCTTCTGCTCACCCCTACCCATCTGGAAATATGGGATTCTTCTACTACCCTCCTGGCAGTCTTCGAGATCCCACAACGACCTCATTCCATCGCCCAGCTGGCAATGTAAAATTCCTTGGTTGTCCTCATGTAAATCTGTGAGATCCCGTAGCGATCTCAACTCATTGCCCACCTGGAAAACTAGAATTCCCTCTTTTCCCTCCTGGAATTTCTTGAGATCTTCAGCTAATTCCCATTTTGTTCTCTTCATCGATAATTTTTCTAGTCTCTGGTTCACATATCTAAACCATTTCCTCAGGTCCGTCGAGTTTTTCAACATGCCTCAACCATCCTCTTAACAGCCTACGCTGTCTTCTAGCCATCAACTCCTTGAATGGCCAATTTACCTTCGGCTTCTTCATGGGCCATTCATATACCCACCGTGGTCTAGTATTTTGTTGCATCAACAGTTCAAGATTTTCCATTCTTGCTCTGATGTCGGCAAGTTATTTCTCCCTTTTGGCTGTGTTGATCAGCTATGGGCTTTTCCTCCCAGCATACCTATGGCATTCAGTAGCCATGTTGTTGTCTCTGTCCACCCTCCTGGAAAATCTACTGCTGTCACTCTGCAATCCTGAGTGTCTCAGCTTCTCCTACAGTCCTCCTGACTACTTATGGATTGTTGCTTACCTGCAAACAAATCCTTACAGAGTTTCAGTACTCTGTCTTCTTCCTTTGCCTCCCTTTCCTGAAATATACAAGCAAGAATCAGGCTCTAATACCAAAACTGATGACGACGCCCTTACCCTCTCAACCCGTAGGTCGGAAGGTCGGCGTTCACACAGGATCTTTCCTTCACTACTAGCCCGAAGAACTCTAAATGCTCTTCTATTTTCCTATTGGGAAATCTACACCCACAACAAACTTTTACTGGATCCCCTTTTTGCACTTGGGAGATCGGACTTCGCACTTTCGCGAATCCAGTGTCGAGCGTTGGAGTCTCGAATCCTCGAAACCCAACAACAGTCAACGCTGACCTTTTCCTTTTCTTTTCGGGATTTTCGCTATCGCAATTTCGGCGATCGCGATGTCGAAAACCTTGTCTCTTCGACTCTCGAATCCCGATTTTCCGAAACTCCGATGCACTCATGAGATTTGACATTTCAACGCTTCTTCACGTCATCGTCATTTCGGAGTTCGCAATATCGTGAATCCTAATGCAACGAGTTCAGGACTTCACTCCACGAAACTCCGAAATAGCGTGCCACCTGTCTACCTCGCTGACTCCTCTATGGCCCACACGATCCCCTTAGCTTTCAGGATATCGCGTTTCATGATATCACAACTCCTGTTGCGATGTTTACGGGACTTCCACCCACGAAACCCCAATACAAGTATCACGTGTAAATCCAGCGACCCTTATGGATCGGATCTACAGTCCCACTCCTCCTGAGCTTAGAACGTTTTGAGATGCTCGTAGTAACTCACTTGCTCCTCTGTAAGATCTGATGGCTCACAAAAATTCATGAATTCTCCTCAGAGAATTCCAACCATCCATCTTTGCTCTAAGAATATCTGCACAGTTAACCAAGGTCCTTCTCTCCACGGAACTCGTCCTTCGTCACTATGCCTTCCTTCAAGCACGTGAAGACTTTTCAACAGTCCAGGTCCCTCCTACAGGATCCAATGGCAACTATTTCTCCACCGTGAGCTTATCCTTCTCTTATAATCCTCGAAAGATTCTTCAACTCATGCGTATCTACAGAGTATTTACATGAGCACAAGGGTGCTATCCGCCCTAAGATTTCCTGTAGCTTCGACCTCCAAGGAAAACTTGTCTTTTTTCCTTTCTTTCTCCCTCATATGGAGAATTTGGATGCCCTCTTGTCTATCCTTCCCTCAAGCAACCTCTTGCTGAGACTTTCAGGGTGTTCAACAACCCTATGAAAGGTCCTTCTCTCTTGGATTCTTCTTCAATTTGCAGAACTCAAAGAGTTCTGTTCTCATGTGCCTATCTACGCATCTACTCGATTCCCACCTGGCAGAGTATCTTCTTACAGAACGTCCAACAGTTCTGTCCTTTCCTAGGCACCTTATGACCCTACTCAATGCCCTCTTGGCAGAACTCTCATGATCCTTAGTGATTTTGTTTCTTCAGTGAACTCTCGGTAGAGTTCTTCTTTTGTGCACTCCTTGCACTGGCTCAATGCCCACCTGGAAGAGCTTCACGGAACTCCTTGAAGCTTATGTTTGCAACTGTGTTTCTCTTACATAGCCTTGCCTTCCGAGGTGTTCAACAACCTCACAGGACTTCCCTGAGTTGTTGATTCCATTTCTTGTGCCCGCATCACGTCTTTGTTTGAACCCGCAAAATTCAGAACTGCACCTTCTGTGCACGGCTATTAGAACCCATAATGTTCTATCACACCCTCCTGGTGTTAAGCCTCAAAGACTTCTAACCCTGAAAATCAAACACACTCCTGTAAATGCAAACCTACAACATAAATCTACAATGTACATTCACATCATATAGAGAACACTCACAGACATTCATTCAACACATGAAAGATGCAGGAAAAATTGTTGTTTCTATTAAAATGGAAAATGCCTGTATTTACAAGGTGTTCTTGAGCATGGCTTGTAACAAGGTCTCGGCTCTTCTCTTATTCTCTCTACTCGAAGATCCCTAATTCTCTTTCTCTCTTATAGCTTACTTCTCCTTCATCTTACCTCTCCTTCAAAATGAGATACTAAATCCCTTTTTACTTGAGGGGCTCTTCAAGCTCTTTCCTCAAAATCTACCTACCCTATTCAATTACATTGAATGGGTTGTCTAGTTCACAAATCGGATCTAGATCTTAGCCTTACAAACATTTAAGGCCTGTCTATATACAACCTGCACAAAGGCATGGCATCAGGGCTCAATAGCCTAACACATTTAATTAAATTCATTCAAATTTTAAATGAGGACTGCACCTCTCTTCATCACATGATTTGAATTCACTGACACGGCTGGCTGGCCGACTGGCTGATGTGGAGAGATGCTCCTACATCATGGAGCTTGGGTAAGTGCATGCTTTACCTATTCAAAAGACTGCATGGCTTTGGTGTTCCATTTGATTTTTGCGTCCTTTTTCAACATGTTAGTGTTGTTCATAAGAAGTTCAACCAAGTTGGGTATGAACCTTCTAAGGAAATTTATTTTGCCTATGAATGATTGCAGTTATTTTATGTTCCTAGGATGTTCCACCTTCTAAATGGATTCTATATTAATGGGATCGATTTTGATTCCATCCTTGGAGATTATGTGTCCCAATAACTTGCCTTCCTCTAATCCGAACAAAGACTTCTTTGGATTTAATGAAATCTTGAATTTTCTACATTTCTCAAACACGCGTCTGAGATGCTGCAAATGTTCTTCGTCAGACTGGGAGTATAGAGTCACATCATCCAGATATATGACTATAACTATTCCTAGTTCGTCCACAAAATAAATATCCATTTCCCTTTGGAAAGTGGCACCAGCATTCATCAAGACAAAAGGCATCTTCACATACATGAAAGTTCCCCAAGGTGTGGTTAATGTTGTCTTCTCTTGATCTTCTGGGTGAACCAGGACTTGGTTGTAACCCAAGAAACCATCTAATAAAGAAATCCTACTAGACCCAAATACCTTTTGCAAGATATGATCCATTTTGGGCAATGGGTAATTGTCTTTAAGAGAGACTTTATTCACATGTCTGAAATCTATGCAAAGTTTGATCTCACCAATTTTCTTCCTGGTATGAACTAGGTTAGAAACCCATTTCGAAAATCTCAAGGGAACTATAATTTTTGCATCATACATCTTTTTTATTTCTTTCTTTATGAGGGGAAGCAACTTGGGATTGATTCTCCTAAGTTTCCGCCTGAAAGTTTTTTGTTCTTCTTTTATGGGAAATCGATGTTGTATGATACTTGTGTCATAGGATTTTAAATCCTCATAGCCCAGGCAAAAACATCTATATATTCCTTAAAAAGTTCAATGTATTTTCTTTTTGTTCTGGTGGCAGAGATTTAGACAAATTTATCATTTTGGGATTTTCTTCTATTCCTATGTTGCATTCTTCAACCTCTTTACCACTAGCTTCAATTTTAGGTTTTTTGGCTACATCATTAAAATCAAACAAGTCTTTCAACGGAACTAAACCTCTAGGTAACACATTATTTTTCAACTGCAAAATATCAGAATCTACCTCATTTTCATTAAATTCTTCAGCATCTACTTTATTTACACTACCATTCTCAAAAACAAATTTATTTACAAATTCATCATCATTTTCTAATTCTATGTTTGTACATTCGAAATCATTCTTACATTGTAGAAAATCTTCGATCTGGTCATCATTTCCAAATACCTGCCAATATCTGATGTTGTCAGGAATGCTTGGTCTGCACTTCACCTCCACTGTGTACTTACGAGTGGGACGAAAAGGGATTTTACAGGTAGTTATTGACGTAGCCAGCCCGTCTGCAAGTATATTTTGTCCCTTAGGCATTACCTGCAAGTCCATCTTAGTAAAGCATTGAAGAGCATCTAAAAAAACATTCCTATAGGCTCTAAGTCTGAGATGTTTTGTTGCATACCCACCTTTGATTTGCTTGATAATCAATTCGGAATCACCCCTTACCATTATCTGCTTGGAACCAACTTTCTTCAGTAATTTCAGGCTGAGCATCAAAGCTTCGTACTCGGCTATGTTGTTAGTGCATTGGAAGTTCATTTTGTAGGAATGGATCTCTGAATATCTTGATCTGTGATTATGTAACTAAACTCCAGCTCTGGCTCCCTCTTTTCTTACTGCCCCATCGAAGTCCATGCTCCAAAAATCTGTTGGCAATTCCTCACTTTCCACAGTTTCGACCTCTCTTGCCTCAATGATTTCCTTATTTTCCTTTGGATAAGTTGTATCACTTTCCAGCTGGGCAATTTGTCCTTCCAGGTCATCGTCATTGTATGAGATGAAATAATCTAGGTCGGAGTGTGCTAAGTACAGGGGATAATTATGAGGTTTTTCTTGACTACTAACCATGTATTTCATCAAGGTTTCCCTGTACAGTCTTCTTTGTTGTCCAAAGACTGGAATAGTGGCATAAGAGATGTCTAATTATAGAGTTCCTTTCATCTTAGCTCCCCGTGACCTTGATAGTAACATACCATACTTTGGGGGAATGTCCACAACTACTATATCCATTACCATACTCTTTGCCCGAATTTGGTCTAGGGTGATGCATAAGTCTTTGATTAGGCCTATACATTTAACCTTGTTGGAATCAAAAGAATGCAAATCCTTCTAGGGTCTGGTGACTTTGAGTCCCAACTTTTCAATCACTTCCTTGGGCATCAGGTTATGAGAGGCACCTGAATCCAACATAGCGTCGTCTAATATCAAGTCGTGGATATTTAGAATGATGTAAAAAGGTGCGAAAACTCCATTATCAGTCTGACCATCTACTTTAGGACCAAACAGGAGATCTAGTCGATCATCAGCAAGATTTATTGTGTCTAAATGATTTGCAGATCCAACATTCAAAGCCTTAGTACCTATCTTAGGTTCAATGCTTAAATATTTAATCACCTATGAGCTATAAGCATTGTTCTTCATTAACTCGGAGAGGGGAATGGGAATTTTCAATTTATATAATTCCCTTCAAGGTTGAATGCAGTGGAAAATTTTCTTAAGGTCTATACTTCTGGTTTATCTTTTGGAACTCTGTAGCCAGATGCCCTTGGTTGTCTTTTTTTATTGATGTATGAAAATTCAGTCTGATTTTCTCTTTGTAGAATCTCTAGAGATTTTGGTGTAGAAGATTCGACATTATTTCTCTCAAGGATCTTCTTGGGAGGGTTTTCTGAGGTATTCTTGGTTTCGACTATTTTCTTTGTTTCATTACCCTTCTTTAATTTAATAGTCTTCTTTGGAGGGTTGTCATTTGCTCTCTTTCTCCTTAGGTTATACTTCCTATGTACCTCCATAATAGAATTCTCAAAGGCCTCCTGTTATGTTTCATCTGCTTCCTCATTTACCTCTATTTGTGAAAGAAGAAAAATCCCATGCTCTTCCTGGGTGAGGAAAATGGATTCATCATCATGAACACCCATGAGGTTTATATGAGTGTCATTGAATTCCTCGAGTACCTCCTCCCCATCATCAGCGTAATTTTCCGGGAGGAGTGGTCTGATCTACTAATCTGGCCCCCTATGTTCTCTTTGATCCCTAGGATATCTCTGCCTGATCTGGGGTAGATTTATTTTGAAGTTTGGGCTTTGAATTGGAGGAGCAACTTGGTTATCCCTGGGGGGATTTATTTCAACTATAGTAAGTCTCTCCATTATTCTCTCCATTTCTCTGGCTAAAGAGTCCAATTTTGCATCTGAAGAGGATGTGGAAGGTTCCTCTTTGATTGTAACCCTCCTCTCTATTCTCTTCCTGGCCCTTCTAGCTAGTAGGTTAGCCTCCATGCTTACTATGCTTTTTTGCATGTCTTCCAGAGTAGCTGAATTTCTTTCCCTTAGATGATATGACATATCAGCGTCAAATCCATCTGGAAACTCAATTAGTGCTAAGCCTTGAGGGAGTTTTAGGTCAGCTGGGATGGCATTGTAAAGGTTGTTGAACCTCGTGCAGTAATCCTGCACTGTTTCTTCCTGATTCCTCTTGATGTTCTCATACTCTGATAATATCTGGAGTGGATTTTTCTTAACCTCCCATCTGTCCAGAAAACTTCTATGAAAATCGGCAAGATCAGTTATCGAAGAAGGACGTAAGTATTTAAACCATTTTTTAACATCCCCAGTTAGCCTTTGTGCAAATAATCTCATTTATACATCAGCTTCATCTACTTCTTCCTGATCAAAATAATCATTCATTTTATCCACATGTTGTTGTGCATTAATAGAACCAATACAGTCGTACTCAGGAAGTCTAGTTTGATAATCTTGTGGCATGGCATGCAAAGGAGCATCCAACACCAAGGAAGCATATCCTTATTCCATAGCTGGTGGATGATCTTGAACAGTAACCTATATGATTGGAGGGGATGTAATAGATGCAGTGGATGACGAAGGGGTAGGGGGTGTAGAGTGAATTGTTTAAGGTTTCACAGAGGCTGCAACAATCGTTAAGGAAGAAATTTCGACTGACTCTTGGAAATGAGCTCTGTCGAAGGCTTCATCAAGATTAGTGACCAAATCTTCTAATTTATCAAATTCCTGGAGAAACATTTGATCAACGTCTGCCCTGGGTGAGAGAATTTCAGGAGTCTTAGGTTGCAGGATGGTTTGATCCAACACTATTTCACTTACAAAGTTGTCTGATTTTGTTCTAAAAAGGCTTTGTTCAAAAGGGATATCCAACTCAATATCCTGAAGGGAAACCAGTTTCTTTGGGAGAGAAGGAGATCTATGAAATGGGTTGTGACTTCCTGAATCTTCTGTAATGGTTTTCTTTCTCAGTAATTTCTCAGGATTGTCTATTGCAGTTGCAGGTTCTAGATTTGGATGAGATCTAGTAAAAAATCTTTTGGGAGCCAGAATTCTAATTTTTATTTTATCTTTCTTTTATGAAAAAATTTAAATTAACTATATACAAATCTTAACAACCTCTGAACATTATCTCTTAATATATTTAGATTTTATGAATTTTTCAGAAACAAGGTTTTCTTTGTATAGAAAAGGAAATTGTAGGATTGGAAACTTGTTCATATTCCCCAGTATGGTCGCCAATTATGTTAGCACTCTGTAAATTCCCAGAGGTTGTAAAAGGGAAGAATTTTTTTTACAAGAGGTAACCTTAACCAACCACTTCGAAATTGGGATCTAGCCCTGCCAGTTTTAGAGAGGGATCTCTCTGTAAGATTTAGATTTGTTTGGATTTTCAGATCTTAGGCTAGTTAAAAAAAAGAATAGTATCGAGTTGTTTGTAGTTTTTAATAAAATGGTTGAACGTCACTTACGCTTCCATTGGGCTATGGGGTCTGCTTTATAAAAATGGATAAAAAAGACAGTTTTTTAGAAGACTCGTTTTACAGGGCAAGGTACTGCAACTGTTGGATTCTTTAGGAATAAAATGATGGACTGCTGAAAAGGTGAGACATCAGTTAAAACAAAAAAAAAATTAAGAATTTCTTTGTAGTAACATCAGAAGGAAAATATTTAAATCTGTAAAAGATTAAGAACATAGTACGCAATGAAAATTTTTGTAACTTTAACTTCTTTTAAAGATTAGATTAGAAAAACAACATGATAATTGATAAAGAAATTTTTTTATCAAGACAGAGGAAACTTCACCAATAGCTAACACGCAGGAATCCTTTGAAACATCTCTTTGTATTACTGGAATAATCTCTTGAAAAAATCACAACGATTATATCTTGCTTGGGCATAAAGATCAACCTTTGGTACTTCAAAGTTTGAAGTATTTATAATCAAAATTACAAATGACCCTATCATCAATTATCAGGACGTGGCAGATGCTATTTTCAACTATCTAGTTAACAATATGAAAAAATATAGGAACTGATGATGATGCGTCGAATATCTCATGCTGATTTTGGGGAAGACTGTTAGTGACTCATTAATATGACTCTGACTGCGATGGATGCTAACTTGGAAAATACCTTTATCTTTACTCAATCAATTCACACATCTCATCCCATCTTTGTGCACCGGGGATGGTAACTTTCAATAGCCGGCGGTAGATTTCATCCATCTTGGTATACTTAGAAAAAGTCGACTTAGTGAGGAAAATGTACTTGATTTCGTTTTGTATGTTGAAGTCAGGCTGCAAGGTCTCCAATAATGATTTGCCTGTGATTTTTCCCTGTATCCCTGAGAACGTGGAACTGTCTTTAGCCACGGTGGAAATATTTTTCTTATAATTAGATAAGGTCATCAGTTTATCATTGAGGACAAGTAAGCCAGGCAGGCCCTTTTCCTGCAAGGCCTCAAGATTGTTAAAAAATATCTGAACTCCAATGTCCATGTTCTGAGCTTTCTCCTCCAACTGCAACATTAATCCTCTTTTGGTCAAAACTCTTTTGACTTCGAGTATAGTCTTTGTTATGTCCTCAACTTCCAGGTCTTCAATCTCTTCCTTAGTTTTTGAATTTAGAAACTTGATGATCTCGTTAGCTATCGAGGGAATTTCACCTAGCTCTCTTCTTATCCTGTCGATGGCCTACCTACTCTTTAGCACCAGATCATGTTGCTCGAACATGATTTGCACCATGGGCCAGATTTTGTTTATGGAGTTGCAAATATCTGTCTGGATATTTTCCTTAGCCTATGCTAATGTCTTTCCTTCCACTATTTGTTTATGAAGTTGTTGTATTTCCTGCTTGAGCTTCTATCATGCTTGTATCTCAATGTTGTATCTTGTTTGGAAGGAATACTTGAGTTCCTGGAGACTTTCAACCTCCATTTTCAGCCTATTGATCTCAGTTCCTTGTAGAGTCATCTCCTCCATGAACTTTGCTAGCTCCACGGTGTTTTCCAGTGCTGTCAATGGAGTTGTCGATGGAATTTCTGATGTAGTGGTTGTTGGCACAACTATTGTACTAAATTCTACAAGGGGAACTGCACTCAATGGAATGAATTCCATTGGGGTTGATTGTTCCTTCTCTTTCAATAACCTTTCCAATTCTTCATCCATTTCCTTGATCTGTGCGTTCTTTTGCATGATTAGCTTCAACAATTCATGTTTCTCATCTTCTATATCAGCTATTTCTTTAGCTTTTGAATCCTCTGTTGGTGTAAATTTCAGTTGTTTTCTCAAATATGCAATCTCAGCATTCTTTTTCTTTAACATCTCCTCTATTACTTTTACATTCGAGGGATCATACCCAATATTGAGCACCAAATCCTCTAAGGATTTTATATTGTTATCCTTTGCAAAAGAGGATATCTTTTCCAAATTAAATTGGGTCTAAACATTGTTTAAAGATACATGTAACTTTGCTTCCGTAGAGGAATCATGTGCCAATGTGAAGAAAACAATTTCTCCAGTCTATTTGTGCAAATCCATCTGGTGAGTTGGATGGACTTGTTTGATGTCAAAAACAATAGTTGACCTCTTGTAGTCAGTGATCTCTTTGGGTTGAGACACATGTGCTTGCAAAAATGATAAATGCATTCTTCCTTTCTCTATGTCAAAGGCTGACAACAGTCTGTGTTGTGCTGTGGAGGTTTGCTTCCAGAACTGAGCGTAGGTGTTGTTGGTCAACATCTGGTTCTTCTTTTTAATCATGTCATATTTTTTGAAAATGTTTCAAGGTATAGATCTTTGTGGAGTTTCGGTGGTCGCAAATATATCCATCTGCTACTTTGAAGAAGTGGACATCACCTGATGTTTTCCCTCAATCACTTTGGAAGAGTAGGGCTCTTCCTCACTAGACATGTGAGTAGCATGAGTGGTTTTGGGTCTCTTTCTATATACCTGCAAATATTTTGTTGATACCTTAGTGATTGAAGAAGAGGCATCCTTTCTTGGCCTTTTTTCCTTTGGTACCTATGGAGTGGTAGTCTGTGAAAAAGAGACTGAAGGAGATTCATGATGTTCAGTGTCTATTAGAGTGTTTGGTTCCCACTCTATCTGGTTCACGCACTTTTCAATTTCTGGTTTGAGGGTGTGAGCATAAGGTGAACTTTTTTTTTGGATCTCATCTCTGCAATGATCCCAATTGGGTCATAACACCAAGTGAAACTAGTGTTGAATTTCATTTCCTTTAATAGTTTATCTGCCTTTTCCCCAGCAGCTCGACTATTGCAGACAAACGATCCTATTTTCCCTTTAATCCTCATCTGTTGTTTTTTCATCAGAGACACAAAATGAATGTCATCTAAGTTTATCATCTGATGAATATACTCCAGTGAAAATTTTGAATAGGCACATACTTGGGAAATTTGTATGGAGCTAGTTCACACCCATACACTCTGATCTCTATGTGATTCTAGTATAGGAACCAGTGTCCAGTATTTGTGAGATCTGAAAGGTTCAGAACTCTTTGGATATCCTCATTTATCCTTGTCTCTGGTCTTCCACTAAGAATTCCTACCACTGGGTGATAAAATAACTCGATGAATTGTTTGAAAATGAACTCAGTGGAGTTTCTTTTGAGAAACAACTTTCATAAAGTTGTTGCTTGCAGTTTTCCATCCTTCTCCATCTTCTACATGAGAAAGGAAAATTTGTCTGCTTGATAGAACATAAACATGTAGGCCAGTATTGAGGAATACCGAAACATGCCTTCTATAGGGAAATTTTCTAGTTGTTCATGCAGGTTCTCAGCCAAAAGACTGTTGTAATCAAACTCCGTGGCAACTTTCTCTTCAAGAGAGAAAATGGACAGGAAACCTAGGATAGGAAGTGAGTGCAGCATCCCATTCATCACCGATGATGCAGACAAATCCATGACCTTCTCAGGGAGTAGCTAGTAGGGGCAAAGGTTCTAGGGGAAGGAACTCATTTAAGAGACCGTCACAGAGTAGTGTCGAGGTTCCATCTCATGTTACATGTTGGAGATGTGGAGCACCCCATTACCAGCATGACTGCCTAGAGTTGCAAGAAGGATTTTTGCATAGAGAAGGAAAGGCCTCGATGGGAAGAGAAAGTGGAAGCCACCAGATTGATGCAGCAGTTAATAATTTCCAGGTAGAACATCAATCCATGGTGGTGGATTTGTCAGGTATGCTAAATCATATCAATGTTAAAATTTTATTTGATTTTGGTGCTACAGATAGTTTCATTTCACCATCTTCATTATAAAAGAGTGGGTTGGCATCCTACGAGCACGATGACTTTAAACAAGTCAATATGGCTTTGGGGGAAAAACAAGAGGTAGGGTCTAGCATTGATAATTGTCTATTATACCTGGGAGTGTGTACTACTAGGTTGAAGGTATATGTCACTTCTCTAGGGATGTATGAACTAATCATTGGAATGGATTTGTTAGAATCCCATCGAGCCATGGTAGATTGTTTCACAAAAAGGGGTTGTGTGTCGATGATGAAGGAAGGTCAGTAGAGATCCATGGTGTACGAAGGACGGTGTCTCTATGCTTTATCTTGACTATGAATCTTAAGTAGTGCATGAGGCAAGGGTGTTGAATATATGTAGTGGAATCAGTGAATGAAAGGAAAGGACCCTCCTTGGATCAGTACCCAATATTGTCGGAGTTTAAGTATGTTTTTCTGAACGAGTTGCCAGGGTTACCTCCTAAGAGGGAGCTTGATTTTACTATTGAGATAAAACCTGGTGCAGAACCAATTTCCAAGACTCCGTATAGGATTACCGTTCCAGAACTTTGTGATTTGTAGATACAGTTGAAAGAACTACTTGAATTAGGGATAATAAGGAACAGTGTCTCACCTTGGGGTGCACCAGTAATTTTTGTGAAGAAGAAGGATGGTTCCTTACGACTATGTATAGATTATAGGGACTTGAACCATGCTATAGTGAAAAATAGGTACCCTATTCCACAAATCGATGAACTCTTTGATTAGATGAAAGGAGCAGCAATATTCTCAAAAATTGATTTGAGATCAGGGTATCCCCAGTTAAGGATTAAGCAAGGCCATATTCCTAAAACTACATTTTGAACTTGGTTTGGGCATTACGAGTTCATTGTAGTACCTTTCAGATTGACCAATGTGCCAACAATATTGATGATCCTCATGAATGGTGTATTATGGAAGTACTTAGACTACTTTGTACAAGTCTTTCGAGATGATATCCTCATCTATTCCAAGAACAAAAGAGAACACGAGGAACACTTGCGAGTGGTGTTGTCCTGCCTTAGGGAGAATAAATTGTTTGGGAATTTGTCGAAGTGTTATTTCTTCCAGAAATAAATTCACTATTTAGGTCA
>JZKD02S1619063.1:74487-84895 GCA_000966675.3 Picea glauca
TGTTTGCAAAAACGTTTTTAGAGGGTGATAGCATAGATGCCAACGCCTTGACACTTGAGTAGATAGGTCGTTTTTGTCAAAGAATCCATAAAAAACTCAAAAATATGCCCACGCAACCATTGTGAAAATTATTTTAATTTTAAAACATTTTATTGCGGCATGATGATTATTGAGTGATAAAAAGAGGGTGTGGTCCTTTTTGAACAGTGTGGGAAATAGATTTCAAGTTTTTAAATTACTTAAGAAATTACCGAAAAATTGAATAATGAAATTCTTTGTTTTTTTGTTTTTAGGTGATTTCGGCAATGACCATGATTGAGTGGAAGGAACGAGAGCATGAGCTCGATGATTTGGCTGCTTTGCAGAGTCCTCGCATGCAGGCCGCATTGAGAGCTTGTGGCCTTCTGAAATTCTTCAAATTGCAAAAGATGAAGAAAGAGATTCTTCTACTTGAGTACATAATCAGCTTGTGGGATGTCGCAGAGCAAGGGTTTCAGATCAGAACAAAGCTTCTAACCATCAAGTTGGAAGATGTATATTTATTGACTGGCCTCTCGAAAAGAGGGGTTCCTATAGATTTTTCTGGACAGAGGGCGCTTCCAGAGAAAGTAGGTGTGTACCTGGTACATCATTGTGTCCCGGGGGCAAGACTGGTGGGGGGTAGAATCCCCATAAAAGATATCAGAGAGTTAACCCTTCGATCTATTTTGTTCACCATCACAAGTGTGACAAGAAGCACTAGCACACATCTAAAATCGAGATCACAGGTAGCTTATGGCGTACAGTGTTTAGAGCCAACACTGTTTAACTGGAGCGTAGGGTTTCTTTGGAATGTGAAGGAACATGTTTCGCAGTGTAGGATGGGGCAGAAACAGTTCAGATATGGTTCGTTCTTGGTCTCATTCTTCTTAGAGTGCATCCCCCATATGTAGCCTCAGATAGCATTGGCGATACGACCAGTGCGAGAACCACGGATGGAGCGGTGGACTAGTTTGTCTCCGAAACTAGTGGCAGAGTCAAAGTTTTGTTTCATTGGTGACTTCTTCGCTTGGCTGAGATGCCAGTATATTTGGATAGAATACTTCCCATATGTTGAGTTGGACTTTCAGAGGAGCATGGATTTGATTCTACCAGCAGGGGAAGATTGGGATGCGTCAGGTGAGAGACTAAGCAACACCTTGTCTAGTTTTTTGTTTTAAGTTTTTTAATGTACATATATATTTTTTTTGGGTATGTAGAAGAGTTTTTAATGGATGTATTGTTTTCAACATGAAAACAAGGGAGTAGTGCACCTGGTTGAGATACCAATACCAGGACGTCACGGGGGTGCTCCGGTTGCAGTAGATCCAGGGGCACCAGTGACAGGTCTCCGAGAGGTTGAAAGAAACCTTCAAGGCCTCACGATGGGCATTCCTCTTCTACAGAGGAAAGAAGTGCCTTTAAATCTACAGAGACACATTGTGGGGGTGCCAGAGAATGTTAATTCTCTACTGAGACGCATAGTGTGTGCAGTGATATGTTACTCTCAGCACAATGCAGTGTACAGAGATTAGAGTCTCTCTGGTGATTGTATATTTTGCATGACTTGTCAGACGATGTTGTATGGGTGTAAAGACCCAAATTTTTTCTCTTCTAAATACTTTTTTGATGTAATCAAAACATTTTCAGTCACGCTATGTATATATATACAATTCTGATTTTTTACAGTGCCAAAACATGTGTACATGATGATGCCTTTAATGTGATGTGTTTTAATTTACATGTGATGTAGAATTTGTTTTCCTTCATGAAATCTTATCTATGGGAGAGATACTGATCCATGATGTAATTAGCTAATGAATCTAAAACATTGTTGAGTTCTCTTGGAATATGTATGTATTCGATATAATCAAATATTCGTTCAAGACGGCGAACTTGTAGGTGGAGACGTAGCAGGATAGGATTACGAATAGCGTAGATACGGTTGAGTTGATAGACCACGAGTTGGGATTCTAGGTTAACAATGACACGAGAGATACCTAGGGAGGAGGCTTGGGTAAAGAGTCCGATGACAGCATGATGTTCTGCCATGTTATTAGTCACTGGTCCTAAGCAAATACCTCCTGAACTCACCACCTCGTCAAATTGGTAAATGACCCATGCTGCTGAAGAAATGTTCCAAGTGTGTCAACTAGAACCATCCGCAAACCCGACAAAGATAGGAAAGGAAGACGTCAACTGCGCATGAAAACACAATGCACAATTATGAGTGGCAAAGGTAAAGAGTCAAGCACACGAAAGAAATAGACACACCAAACTAAAATACAATAATGTACAACGTACACATGCTAGGTGATCTAAGCATAGTACTTTTTAAGGTAAAGCCCGTTCCAAGGCTCTCCTAGGGAAATTCCATCATAATCGACTAACTCGTAGGCGCCTCTGTGAAAAACACGTTTGACAGTGTAAGGGCCATGCCACAGAGGTTCTAACTTACCTTTCCCTAGTTTTTCATGAGCCTGGTCATAGACGAGGACTAAGTCTCCTTCTGCAAAAGTTCGAGGATGGACGGATTTGTCATATTGATTTTTTATCCATTTCTGATGTGCCTCGTTAACGAGAGAGACATCACGATGTGTTTCATCTAGTTTGGTCAGGTATAAGAAAAGTTATTCTTCGGTAGAAGTATGGGGTAGGAGTTCTACTTTAAGTTTCAGAGATGGAATCTCGCACTCGATTGGTAAAACGGCTTCGATTCCATACACTAACTGGAAAGGAGTGACCCCAGTTGTGGTTTTCATGGAAGCACGGTAAGCCCAGAGAGCGAAGAAAAGTTGTAGATGCCAGGATGTCTTATTTGTCCCTACCATGTGTTGAATCATGGTTTTGAGGACTTTGTTGATGGCTTCAACTTGTCCGTTGGCCTGAGGATAGTATGGGGATGAGTTTTCATGGATAAAACCCAACTTGGCATGCAATTCACTCATCATCTGGTTCTTAAAGTGTGCACTGTGATTAGTGACAATGGTGCGTGGTACACCAAAACAAGTTATGATGTGGTTAAAAAAAAACAGAGCTGCGGTACGACCATCGTTCAAAAAGGTAGGCATAGCCTCAGCCCATTTTGTAAAGTAGTCGGCAGCGACGATTATATAACCTTGCCCCCCGGCTGAGGTAGGCTTACATTGCATAAAATCGATACCCCGCTTGGAAAAGGGGTCGATGGTGATAATGGGGTGTAGCATAGTAGGGTGGGTGCGTGCCTTATTGTTAAAAACTTGGTAGGGTGGGCATTTTTTGACTGACTCAATACAATCTTTAAAAATTGAGGGCCAAAAATAGCCATCACGTAGAATTTTTTGGGTTGTGGCCATCCCAGAAAGGTGACCACTACAGGCTCCAAGGTGATAGTTGTTCAGAATGCGTTTAGCCTCTGCATGAATTGAACATCGTCGAAGGATAGTATCAATGCCACGGCGATACAAGGTGTCGTCGATGATAAGATAACGATGAGAATGGTGGCGAATACATTGACACTCTTCACGAGAAGTGTTAGGATGAAAGAATTGGGTTTGGAGATAAAGGAGGATGTCTCCATACCAAGGATTAGAGGTGTTGATGAGGAAAAGAGTTTCATCAGGGAGAGAATCTCTAGGTTCGATGTCTTCATCAGCATGGGGGAGGTCGCAGATGAGCTTCGCAAACACCATGGACGTTTTGGCTTTGGACTTCAAAAATTCAAGATCGAATTCCTGAAGGATGATGATCCATTTAGAGTATTTTCCCCCGAGCACTTGACGTGTCAAGACATGGTACATGGGGTTTGAATCCGCAATCACTATGGTGGTGCGTAGTAAGATGTAATGGCGAAATCTCTAGACAATGATGACGGCTGCCAGAGCCAGTTTCTCTACATGTGAATATCGGAGTTCGTGTCCAAATAGACTCTTTCTAAGGTAATAGATCACATGTTCCTCACCATTGGGGTCCTCTTGAACTAACACCATTGCAATAGTGGAAGTGGAGGCGGCTAAGTAAAGGATGTAGTCCTTTGTATACTCTGGAGGGTACAACAAAGGTGTGTGGGTCAGGGCATGCTTGAGAGAATCAAATGACGTTGAGCGATGTCATCCCAAATGAAAGGGGTTTTTTTCTGCAACAACCGCATGAATCCTTTAGTTATCTCAGCATAGTTACAAATGAAACGGCGAAGGAAGTTTTCTTTTCCTTGCAAACTTTGGAGTTGAGTCAAACTAGTAGGCAGGGGTAAGGCTAGAATAGCCTTAATCTTTAAGGGATCCACCTGAATCCCATCTTTAGAGACAACAAAACCAAAGATTCGATTGGATTCGATAGCGAAAATACACTTATGTGGGTTCAAGCGGATACGGTAAAACCGACATCGAAGAAAAATAGCCCGTAAGTGATCAATGTGATCTGATCGATTGGATGAGTGGGCAGGTAAGTCGTCGAGGTAAGGTTCTGCAATATGCTTGATATCGTGGAAAGCATATGACATGGCCTACTAGCAAGTAGCACCAGCATTTTTAAGACCAAAAGGTAGCTTTCGATAGGAGAAAGTTCCCCATGGGAAGATAAAGTCCATCTTATGTTGATCAGCAAGTAAAATTTCAATCTGGTTATACCCGGAGAAGCCATCCATGAAAGAGAAGATTATGCTCCCAGCATAATTATCAATGATTTGGTCGATGAAGGGGGTAGGGTAGTTGTCCTTTGGACAAGCTTTATTGAGATCCCAATAGTCAACAAAGACACGGATGGTCCCTTGTTTTTTGGCAACCGGAACAAGGTTGGAGACCCATTCTGTCAAAGGGACGAGATAGATAAAGCTAGATTTTAAAAGTTTCTCAACTTCTGCCTTTATAGCTACGATTTTCTTGGGATGGACTGGACGGATTTTTTGTCGAACAGGTTTTGCACCTGGGTACGTCTTGATTTCATGCACGACGATTGAGGGGTCGATTCCTGGCATTTCTTCATAGCTCCAAGCGAAGATGTCGCGGAATTCTTTAAACAAAGCAGTGTAAGAGACCACTTCTTCATGTGTGCAATAAGCACCGAGGTTAATCTTTTCCAAAATGCCTTCTTTGATCGAAATATCAATAACGATCGTAGTAGAGATATTACCCATATTCCCCTCAAAAAGAGTATCTTGTGTGAGGATGGGAGATTGTGGAGAATCGGTAACATAAGGAGGGAAGACATAGTGTATGTCTTTGTGAATTGCTTCCAAAGGTGGAATAAAAGAGGATCAATGATGGTTATCCTCCCAAGGTACGTCATCAATACTAATCATTTCCATTATAGATTCGTCGGAAGGAAAAATGTGGGAAATGTAGTCGATTGCGGATGATAGGGAATCCAACCATGACAGCATCAAGTAGGCATCAAGTGCCAATAAATGTGGGTTTTCTGGAGAGGGAGAGGCAGATTGAATAGCCACGTATGTGGCCTCGGCTGGGCTAAGTGGCATGGTTTCACCTAGCACATCGAATTCCATAGGATTAGGTACAATCCAAGGGTCATATGATTCCAAAGATTGATAAGCCATAGTCGAAATCATATTGACGGTGGCAATATGATGTGTGGTGGGTGGAAGTGGTGTAGGGAAGGTACCCATAAGGATAGAATCTTTCAACAAGCCAACACCAACACTTTCATACGTAACTTGATGGTCTCCCAAAAAAGGAATGTTGTTGGTGATAGGGGCACAAGCGTCGGGTGTACAGAAATCTAGTTGATCGATAGTGAAAATTTTGCCTTGATGGGGGAATTGTACACATCAAAACACCGATGATGTGATGAAGGTCATAGAATAGAACCAACTTCTTCCAAGTAGTAGGTTGTAATCGAGGGGGGCATCAACCACCTCGAAATCAACAATAACAGTTTTTTCGCCCAACTGAATGGCTAAGGATTGTAAAAGTCCATGAGGATGAAAACCTCGCCCATCGAAAGCACGTAACATCGTAGGGGATTTGTTAAGGGTGGGTGATTTTAAGCCTTTCTAACAAGCTAAATACATGACACAAGTAGAGGCTCCCTCATCCAAGATAGTTCAGTGGATTTGTTGATTGTGAACAACAACATCGATCTGAAAAGCTAGTTGGTGGGAGAGTTGAGGTTGATGATCATCCAGATTAAATGTGAGGTTATTAGATGACTCAGAAACGAAAGCATCGATGGAAGCTAAGAGCATTCTGCGTTGGCTGGGACAGTGTTGTATAACTTCCAAAGTAGACATAGCACACGGTGCTTGAGCCAAATCTTCAACAATGTTGTAGTTTTGGGCAGCCCGTGAACTAGGATTAAAGGTAGATTTCTGGATAGTTCTCTTAGGAGGGCGTAAGATGGAGTCAAATGAAGGTTTCTCAATCTGAAGTGGCCCGGATGGAGGGATGGCAGATGGAGGACCAACGGAAGATGGTAAAGGGTCCGGTAAGGAACCGTTAGTGGGCTTTGGCTTATCAAGTTTAATCAGTGTGTCATATTTCATAGTGCGAGTGGTCAGATTAATCTTGTTAAACATGTAAATGTGGGCACTTTTCGAGGCCTCATCATGGGATTGGTTGGAACTGCCCCCTAGAGTGCGGGTTTGAGCAACCAAAGATTGTTGCTGCGGAAAAGGCTGGGTAAGCACAACGAGTTGTGAATTTCCCTTAAAAATCTTGGCCACTTCATCGCGATGTGGACAGTCTCGAGTGTAGTGATCATCATCACAAATGAGACATGGGAATTTCAGTTTCCGTTGTGGTTGTTTTCCGGTAGCCGGGGTTTGAGGTTGATTTTTTTATTGTTCATTGTTGTTGTTTTTCTTTGGTTTATTTCTTGCTTTCTTCTTGCCCCCAGATTGTTGTGAAGGGGTCGATTGGACCGTATTCACCNGGCGAATACATTGACACTCTTCACGAGAAGTGTTAGGATGAAAGAATTGGGTTTGGAGATAAAGGAGGATGTCTCCATACCAAGGATTAGAGGTGTTGATGAGGAAAAGAGTTTCGTCAGGGAGAGAATCTCTAGGTTCGATGTCTTCATCAGCATGGGGGAGGTCGTAGATGAGCTTTGCAAACACCAAGGATGTTTTGGCTGAAGGATGATGATCCATTTAGAGTATTTTCCCCCGAGCACTTGACGTGTCAAGACATGGTACATGGGGTTTGAATCCACAATCACTATGGTGGTGCGTAGTAAGATGTAATAGCGAAATCTATGGACAACGATGACGGCTGCCAGAGCCAGTTTCTCTACATGTGAATATTGGAGTTCGGGTCCAAATAGACTCTTTCTCAGGTAATAGATCACATGTTCCTCACCGTTGGGGTCCTCTTGAACTAACACCATTACAATAGTGGAAGTGGAGGCGGCTAAGTAAAGGATGTAGTCCTTTGTATACTCTGAAGGGTGCAACAAAGGTGTGTGGGTCAGGGCATGCTTGAGAGAATCAAATGACCGTTGAGCGATGTCATCCCAAATGAAAGGGGTGTTTTTCTACAACAACCGCATGAATCCTTTAGTTATCTTAGCGTAGTTACAAATGAAACGGCGAAGGAAGTTTTCTTTTCCTTGCAAACTTTGGAGTTGAGTCAAACTAGTAGGCAGGGGTAAGGCTAGAATAGCCTTAATCTTTAAGGGATCCACCTGAATCCCATCTTTAGAGACAACAAAACCAAAGATTCGATTGGATTCGATAGCGAAAATACACTTATGTGGGTTCAAGCGGATACGGTAAAACCGACATCGAAGAAAAATAGCCCGTAAGTGATCAATGTGATCTGATCGATTGGATGAGTGGGCAGGTAAGTCGTCGAGGTAAGGTTCTGCAATATGCTTGATATCGTGGAAAGAATATGACATGGCCTACTAGAAAGTAGCACCAGCATTTTTAAGACCAAAAGGTAGCTTTCGATAGGCAAAAGTTCCCCATGGGAAGATAAAGGCCATCTTATGTTGATCAACAAGTAAAATTTCAATCTGGTTATACCCGGAGAAGCCATCCATGAAAGAGAAGATTATTCTCCCAGCATAATTATCAATGATTTGGTCGATGAAGGGGGTAGGGTAGTTGTCCTTTGGACAATATTTATTGAGATCCCAATAGTCAACAAAGACACGGATGGTCCCTTGTTTTTTGGCAACCGGAACAAGGTTGGAGACCCATTCTGTCAAAGGGACGGGATAGATAAAGCCAGATTTTAAAAGTTTCTCAACTTCTGCCTTTATAGCTACGATTTTCTTGGGATGGACTGGACGGAGTTTTTTTCGAACAGGTTTTGCACCTGGGTACGTCTTGATTTCATGCACGACGATTTAGGGGTCGATTCCTGGCATTTCTTCATAGCTCCAAGCGAAGATGTCGTAGAATTCTTTAGACAAAGCAGTGTAAGAGACCACTTCTTCGTGTGTGCAATAAGCACCGAGGTTAATGTTTTCCAAAATGCCTTCTTTGATTGAAATATCAATAACGATCGTAGTAGAGATATTACCCATATTCCCCTCAAAAAGAGTATCTTGTGTGAGGATGGGAGATTGTGGAGAATCGGTAACATAAGGAGGGAAGACAGAGTGTATGTCTTTGTGAATTGCTTCCAAAGGTGGAATAAAAGAGGATCAATGATGGTTATCCTCCCAAGGTACGTCATCAATACTAATCATTTCCATTATAGATTCGTCGGAAGGAAAAATGTGGGAAATGTAGTCGATTGCGGATGATAGGGAATCCAACCATGACAACATCAAGTAGGCATCAAGTGCCAATAAATGTGGGTTTTCTGGAGAGGGAGAGGCAGATTGAATAGCCACGTATGTGGCCTCGGCTGGTCTAAGTGGCATGGTTTCACCTAGCACATTGAATTCCATAGGATTAGGTACAATCCAAGGGTCAGATGATTCCAAAGATTGATAAGCCATAGTCGAAATCATATTGACGGTGGCAATATGATGTGTGGTGGGTGGAAGTGGTGTAGGGAAGGTACCCATAAGGCTAGAATATTTCAACAAGCCAACACCAACGCTTTCATACGTAACTTGATGGTCTCCCAAAAAAGGAATGTTGTTGGTGACAGGGGCACAAGCGTCGGGTGTACAGAAATCTAGTTGATCGATAGTGAAAATTTTGCCTTGATGGGGGAATTGTACACATCGAAACACTGATGATGTGATGACGGTCATAGAATAGAACCAACTTCTTCCAAGTAGTAGTTTGTAATCGAGGGGGGAATCAACCACCTCAACATCAACAATAACAGTTTTGTCGCCCAACTGAATGGCTAAGGATTGTAAAAGTCCATGAGGATGAAAACCTCGCCCATCAAAAGCGCGTAACATCATAGGGGATTTGTTAAGGGTGGGTGATTTTAATCCTTTATAACAAGCTAAATACATGACACAAGTAGAGGCTCCCTCATCCAAGATAGTTCAATGGATTTGTTGATTGTGAACAACAACATCGATCTGAAAAGCTAGTTGGTGGGAGAGTTGAGGTTGATGATCATCCAGATTAAATGTGAGGTTATTAGATGACTCAGAAATGAAAGCATCGATGGAAGCTAAGAGCGTTCTACATTGGCTGGGACAGTGTTGTAGAACTTCCAAAGTAGACATAGCACATGGTGCTTGAGCCAAATCTTCAACAATGTTGTAGTTTTGGGCAGCCCGTGAACTAGGATTAAAGGTAGATTTCTGGATAGTTCTCTTAGGAGGGCGTAAGATGGAATCAAATGAAGGTTTCTCAATCTGAAGTGGCTCGGATGGAGGGTTGGCAGACGGAGGACCAACGGAAGATGGTAAAGGGTCCGGTAAGGAACCGTTAGTGGGCTTCGGCTTATCAGGTTTAATCGGTGTGTCATATTTCATAGTGCGAGTGGTCAGATTAATCTTGTTAAACATGTAAATGTGGGCACTTTTCGAGGCCTCGTCATGGGATTGGTTGGAACTGCCCCCTGGAGTGGTGGTTTGAGCAACCAAAGATTGTTGCTGTGGAAAAGGCTGGGTAAGCACAACGAGTTGTGAATTTCCCTTAAAAATCTTGGCCACTTCATCGTGATGTGGACAGTCTCGAGTGTAGTGATCATCACCACAAATGAGACATGGGAATTTCAGTTTCCGTTGTGGTTGTTTTCCTGTAGTCGGGGTTTGAGGTTGATTTTTTTATTGTTCATTGTTGTTGTTTTTCTTTGGTTTATTTCTTGCTTTCTTCTTGCCCCCAGATTGTTGTGAAGGGGTCGATTGGACCGTATTCACCTCAGAGACCTGAGTTTGAGGGGAGGTAGAAGAGGGTGTGGTCGAACTGGGAGCAGACCAGGGGTGATTTTAAGAACCCCCCCTAAATTTATATGTATAATAAATGGGCGAATCCCCATGATACATAGGAAAAATTGAGGGCTATTTTATCAATAATATAAAATCTATA
>JZKD02S1619063.1:90816-101137 GCA_000966675.3 Picea glauca
TATTTACATACCATGCTTTATCACTAGGGTAGTAGTAACTCGGCGTACCAGGATTTATCACTAGCTACCAGTATTTATCACCGGAGTAGTCATACACATCACCCTGACTGGTGCCACAGTCAGTGCTCGATCATGAACCACTTGTTGTCCACTAGAAGCACATCTATAATCCATCACATTTCTATAGCACTTCCCACTACCTGGGAAGCATAACACTTCCCGTTGCATGGGGAACACTTCCCACTATCTGGAGAACACAACACTTCTCACTATCTTCTCATCTATAGTGACATAGTGGAGCTTCACTTCTCCCTTCTGCACCATATCTCTGATATAATGGTACCTGATATCGATATGCTTGGAATTTTCATGAAACACTGGGTTCTCTATCAACTTCACACAACTTTGGTTTTCAGAGTAGATACAAGTCACCTCTAACTCCAAATCAAATAATCTTGCAAGTATCTTCTGAAACCACATTGCTTCGTTGCTAGTAGAACACATTGTTATATACTCTACCTTATCCATATTGAGTGTCATACTTGTCTGCTTCCTATTGAACCATGATATCATAGCTAATCCCAAACTGAAGCAACATTTATATGTACTCTTTCATTCTACAACACTACCGGCCCAATATGAATCAATAAATCCTTGTAGTCTTATCTCATGATTTGAAGCATATCTGAGTCCATAATCAATTTTACCATTCAGGTACCTCATCACATGTTTTTCTTCAATCAATTGAACACCTATCTACTTAGCCACATACTAACTCAATGTGATCACCGCAAAACATATATATAATCTTGTGTTAGTTACTCACATTAACGAACCAATCATTTGTCTATACATGGTGGCATCCATTGTCTCTGAATATGTGTCACTCAATAACTTCAAATTTGTTATCATTGGTGTAGGCATGGCTTTTACAATCCATCATTTTGAATCTCTTCATAATCTCTTCAACATATTTTCCTAGGGACAGGAAAATCCCATTCAGTTTCTTCCATACTTCTAGATCCAAGAAATAATGCATCATCTTGAACTCTGTAGCAAGCTTCCTCTTAATTTTAGTTATGATCTTATTGTCTCCTATTATAAAGATTTCATCCACCTATAATAGTAATATCATTGGTCCACCATCCACAACCTTGTAGTAAAGGTTGGAATCTGCAAGATCATCAGGAGGTTGTCTGATCTGACATATCACGCCCTGGGTGCCTGCTTAGGCCCATACAAATATTTTATCAATTTGTAGACATGAGACTCCTTCTTGTGTATCTTGTGGCTTCTCTATGTACACTTCTTCTAGCTACTGGAGCAAGTGTCTCATCATAATCTTCTTCCTATTGATGGGAGAATCCTTTGGCCACAAATCAATATTTGTACATTTCTATATTATTATCTGCAACATGCTTGATCTTTTAGATCAACTTCGAAGTCATCACTGACTTCTCTTCTAGACTCAGAATGAAGGAAACGATCTATATCCCAGTCCTTCTTATTGGCTTTCTCCTTTTTCAATGTACCAAATTCTACTAAAGCAAGGGAATCTTCTGAGAAGATCTCATATCTCCTTGAAGCCTCTTAATCTTTGATATAGCTTCCTCAACTCATGGCACTTGTCTGTCAGTCCTAGAATATTTCTCTCTCTCCCATATGAATATGAGGAGGAATACTTTTTGAATGAAAGTCTCTAAGCCACTGAATCTCTCTGAGATCGAGATCACTTTGAGTCTCCATGCTCCCTATGAAGCTTGACTCCCTATGAGTCTATATAATCTTCAGAGCCATATACTCCCTCTGTGTGTGATTATTTCTTCTGAAGTCTCCTATGAATGGTCCTGTAAGGTTGTTCCTCCCTACTATATTGTGAGGGATGACTCCCTCTGAACTCTAGCTCCTTCTGAGTTGGTACTTGGTGGGGCCCCCTGCCTCACCACTAGTGGATCCATCTACTCCTCATGATACGTATCATCAATGTTATATATCTTTGTGTCTTGTAAAGTGTCACGGGACCATGTTGGTTTCTTCATGGTTACTGTAACAATTATTGGTAGGTCCTTCTAGTTCTACTAATTCTTCTTGATGATTTGAAGAGTAATCAACTGAACTAGAGGGATTTGTTCGGTCATTTTTAGAGCCTTATGCTCATTACAATCAATCTTCATATGGCATACTCAGTATCCCACAAAAGTACCCTTCTTCATATTCTTCTTCTTTGGTACATGGATGTATACGTTCGTGTATACAACTTCTTATATGGATAGTCTGCTTCATGTCTCAAACTAGAGACCATCTAATATGTTTCCTACTGCAACCTTCACTATAGATCTCCTGAGAGTTATCACATGTGACCTTCCCAGAACAAGAAAATGAGAAAAACAATATCTCTATGGTAATATCCATGGAATTTTTAAGATAACCTGCTCAAGGCAAGAGAAACAAGAGCAAAATCATTTCCAATATACTATCATTTTCATAAGAACATATCTATGTTAACAAGAATTAAAGACAATTTCATGGTAACTAACATATCATTACCAAGTTGACCTACCTGGAAGAGAAACAAGAATTATCTCCTAGAGGAGATGTTAGTTCATCTCGCAAACAAGTAGAATAATCAATAATACTCACATGCTACCAAGTATTCATTGTATCTAGAAGTAATAGAACCTTTCAAGGATTGTTGTCACAACTTGTAATGTAGCAATTATTAAAATTGATATGTGCAAATTAGAAACTTATCAATTTAATCAATCAAAATTGGAACCTGGAGTCTGATCTTCAAGAATGAGTGTTGTTTCTTTCCTTCGTAGTCTTCAAGATGATAAGTATCCTCTCCAACATGTCCCCTATTCTATGACAATATGCTTTCTTGATAGAAATTTGAGTTAGGGAATATAATGCAGGTAAACTTTAAAATCTCAACCTTAATCAATCTAATACCTTGACTGGAGTCATCTTATAATTTTAACTTTGACCAAAGTTTATTACGATGATCATAACTTCATTAGGTCAAAATACAACTAGATGTTTATAATGATCAAAATAATTCCATAACAACTAGCGGCATACCAAAGTAATCAAACCTAGAATGCATTGTTCCTATGAATGTGCTAGATCTAAGATCCCTCTGGATCTATGATTTTTGTTTGGACAAAAGATCCCTTCTCCTGCAAATACCCTTAATATAATGATACAATTTAAACATATAAAAGTACATACCTTTGCTAGCAACAACAAACAATGGCAGGTAGTGGCACCATATGATAGTAGCGACAAGAAATGATGAACCCTAAAACTTCAAAGTGCTTCAACTTGCAATCTAAAGATAGTTGGAGATGCACTAGGGTAAGGTGCACTAGGATAACCAAAAATTAGGCCCAACACTTCACTAAAACTTTCACTACAATTGGTACTACAACTAGTGTTGAAGCAAAATCTCCCTGTGGAAAGGTAGATCTCCTCTTGAGAGCTAGACTCTTAACTCTTAAGACAGAAGATGCTTAACATGGACACTGACTTCCTTTAAGATCTATACAAACTAATGTGCGAGGAGGAAGGAGAAAAGAAGTACCTTTTATCGGCGTTTGTCCCTGCACGCTCTGAGTTGAGATCCAATCTTTCGCTACTTGATGAGCCTTGTAGACAAACAATAGTAAAACCACTTCCTACTCTATTGATATTAGATTGAAATAGATCTATCTATCAGAGACAAGTTCATGTGATATTAAACACAAACTAGAAAGAAAAAAGCCAAGAATTTCATATTGATGAGAACAATGACAGAAGTAACTTACAACCATAGATGCAAATGCGACAGCTTTGTCAAGTCCCCTTTGTCTAACCCCTGCTCGAAAGATCCACGATCCGGATGACAACAACTTCACTGATTAATTTCCTCCAATTCACTATATGTTTCCTAAGAGATCATAGGTTTCATGCTTCCAATTCTTCCCCCCTTCCACCATGATAGAGCCTGCTTATATAGGTTTAGAGAGGCCTAACCTCTTGAGGTATCTTTAGGGTAAGATGAGGATTTTCCTCCTTCAGTCAGGGATCTTTCCTAAGATCATGGTTGAACCAGGAATTCGAATGCAACTACCTCCCAAGATTGAAAGATCTTCCCCTTATTCTCCTCAACAGATAAACTTCTGCCCAGAATAGGCAGCGCTCCCTCAAAAAGGCCATCATAGTGCTATTGCGCCCCCTAGTAGGCTTTAGAGGGGTTCCAGCACTCTAAAAATCCATAGCGCTCCCTCAAAAGGGTTGTTTGGTGTTATAACACTCCCTAGCACTTTATAGGGGAGCGTCAGCGCTCCTAAGGGCAATATAGGGGAGCGCTCTCTTCTAAAACCTTAGATTCGATGATTCTTTCAGGTGGCAAGAGGTTCTTAAGTTCAATTAGCCATTCCTCTTCCTCCAAATCAACTATTTGAGGCATTTTAAGTGTCTCCTTAGTGTCATCATCATGGAAGTATGCTTTTCTTGACACTTGCGACACTTGTGAGCAACATGTGACATTTGCAACACTTGTGAGTAATATGCGACATTTGCGACACTTATCAAAGTGAGTAATGTCGATGTGTAACATATTTCCCCCCAAAGTATGAATTTAGAAGATGAGAACTGATAATTGAGATGCTTTGTAGACTTTCAAGCAAGGGTATAAACACAGAGAATCTAACAAAAGTTGCACACAAACATCCAACAAATATTATGACATGTTCCAAACCCAAGGCAGGCATACCTATGCTTGGGTGATCAAGACTTGCAAGATATGGCTGCCATAAAATACACTGTGGATCCATAATTGTATTGATAAAAAAGGTATAGCCACAGAGGATGCAGTGTGGATCTATACTCTGATGACCTGAACTAATCGTAGCCATGAGGAATACACAGTGGATATACGAGATGAAAAGACATAGCCATGACCAATACAAAGTGGATCTATGTAACAATATATGTGTCATTGTTCAAGAGAAACTCCTTCGCAACCTGGGCAAAGCACATATCAAATTTATCACTCAACCTAGGGTCTTCTTACCGATCCCGATGTAGTATGAATCTAATCATGTGAATAGATGTCCTCATGTCGAACATGGCAGAAACCACTTGATTACCGGTCAATGATGTAAACCGTTAACAAGTGCGAGGGACATCACCATTAATGTCAATGATTCCAAAGGTACCCTAGTACATTCCAACGAATGTGAATGGATGAGATGGAGTCGAACATCCATGGAATCATTCGATCAGAGGTCAGTGATGTAAACATGTTGTCGAGTATGAGGAGGCCTACCATTGAGGCATGTAGGTCCCAAAGTACTAACTGGTTTCTAAGTCTAATTCCTAGATAATGTGTTGAAGTCAATAGAAATAGACTCATCGAAGGAGGGCCTTAATGTATCCCCCATCAATTACACAAAACGGACATAGAGATGTAATTTGGTAGATCAAATGAACATGGACTGACATGGGTATTGAGAGAAGATATTTTTGATGGCTGACTCTCAAGGTGGATACTTCCCTTGAACACTGAGGAACGAGAGAAGAAACATGACATAGACCAAAAATTTATGATGCAGTGGATGCTATGACTTACGTCAAGCAACCCAAAGGAGTGAAAGAAAATCAAAGGATTGGCTCAGTGTAGAGGTTCAGTGGATTAAAATGTGTGCAAAAGACAAAGTGTCATGTTCAAGGGAGACTCTAAGAATTACTTAGTAATGTTCTCAAGAGACTGTTTGGCTTGCTTCTTTCAAATTTTCCCCCATCCAGATAGATGAGTACCTCTTTTTAATTTAACAAGCTCGAGGAGGGTAACACGTGCTCGATATAACTCACCTTCGGTAGGTTCCTCTTCCTTTGTTTAACGAACTAGAAGAAGTAAGCATTCGGTCCTGTATGGGCTTGTCGATGTTTGTTTTAGCAAGTCCAAAGATAGAAAACTCGAAGGTTTTTCATGATTATAGAGTTTGGAAAAACACTTCAAAGAGAACTCTCTCAGTTCCTTTTTCGTACAGTTAGTCTCACCAGGACAAAAAAGAGATAAACTACCACTCGAAAGACGCGCTTTCGAACCTTTTAACGAGTGTGAAAGGAAACAAGATCACTCGATGATCTTGTCATATTTAGAGAGTATGAAAAGAGTTTAAAGATGAATCCAGGGGGTTCCTTTTTTGTGTGTCCATACGGGTTCGAAAAAGATATAAAAGTCTACCCAATGTGTTCTCATATTTTCGATCTTGAAAACGAACTAAGACTATGCTCGTGGATGCGATAAGGTAAACAAACGATCAGAACTGTTTCAAAACCTGTGGTGTCAAAACTGTAATCCAGAGGTTTAGTGAAGCCATTATATTGTCAAAGAAACCCACAAATAACTATACCTTATAAAAAATGGAAATTTATAAATAGTAATACAAGAAAAATCTTCATTTACCATTTCATTTGCATAAGGATTTGTAGCAGTGGAGTTTCTCACTTTGGAAGTGGATCTTGTTTTGCTTGATACCGAAGCTACGGTTGACCATTTCTCTCGCCGTTTGGACCAGTTAGATATTCATCTCCCCTTCTTTTAATAACATGGTTCAATATTTGTTTCCACAACAATATTTAAATTTAAAAATGAAGCCCTAGGTCGTTCCAAAAAAGATCAAATCGGCCTCTAATTAGAATGGTGGGAAAAATACATTTGTTTGCAAAAACGTTTTTAGAGGGTGATAGCATAGATTCCAACGCCTTGACACTTGAGTAGATAGGTCGTTTTTGTCAAAGAATCCATAAAAAACTCAAAAATATGCCCACGCAACCATTGTGAAAATTATTTTAATTTTAAAACGTTTTATTGCGGCATGATGATTATTGAGTGATAACAAGAGGGTGTGGTCCTTTTTGAACAGTGTGGGCAATAGATTTCAAGTTTTTAAATTACTTAAGAAATTACCGAAAAATTGAATAATGAAATTCTTTGTTTTTTTGTTTTTAGGTGATTTCAGCAATGACCATGATTGAGTAGAAGGAACGAGAGCATGATCTTGATGATTTGGCTGCTTTGTAGAGTCCTCTCATGCAGGCCGCATTGAGAGCTTGTGGCCTTCTGAAATTCTTCAAATTACAAAAGATGAAGAAAGAGATTCTTCTACTTGAGTACATAATCATCTTGTGGGATGTCGCAGAGCAAGGGTTTCAGATCAGAACAAATATTCTAACCATCAAGTTGGAAGATGTATATTTCTTGACTGGCCTCTCAAAAAGAGGGGTTCCTATAGCTTTTTCTAGATAGAGGGAGCTTCCAGAGAAAGTAGGTGTGTACCTGGTACGTCATTGTGTCCCAGGGGCAAGACTGGTGGGGGGTAGAATCCCCATAAAAGATATCATAGAGTTACCCCTTCGATCTATTTTGTTCACCATCACAAGTGTGACAAGAAGCACTAGCACACATCTAACATCGAGATCACAGGTAGCTTATGGCGTACAGTGTTTAGAGCCAACACTGTTTAACTGGAGCGTAGGGTTTCTTTGGAATGTGAAGGAACAAGTTTCGCAGTGTAGGATGGGGAAGAAACAGTTCAGATATGGTTCGTTCTTGGTCTCATTCTTCTTAGAGTGCATCCCCCAGATGCAGCCTCAGATAGCATTGGCGATACGACCAGTGTGAGAACCACGGATGGAGCGGTGGACTAGTTTGTCTCCGAAACTAGTGGCAGAGTCAAAGTTCCGTTTCATTGGTGACTTCTTCGCTTGGCTGAGATGCCAGTATATTTGGATAGAATACTTCCCATATGTTGAGGTGGACTTTCGGAGGAGCATGGATTTGATTCTACCAGCAGGGGAATATTGGGATGCGTCAGGTGAGAGACTAAGCAACACCTTGTCTAGTTTTTTGTTTTAAGTTTTTTAATGTACATATATATTTTTTTTGGGTATGTAGAAGAGTTTTTAATGGATGTATTGTTTTCAACATGAAAACAAGGGAGTAGTGCACCTGGTTGAGATACCAATACCAGGACGTCACGGGGGTGCTCCGGTTGCAGTAGATCCAGGGGCACCAGTGACAGGTCTCCGAGAGGTTGAAAGAAACCTTCAAGGCCTCACGATGGGCATTCCTCTTCTACAGAGGAAAGAAGTGCCTTTAAATCTACAGAGACACATTGTGGGGGTGCCAGAGAATGTTAATTCTCTACTGAGACGCATAGTGTGTGCAGTGATATGTTACTCTCAGCACAATGCAGTGTACAGAGATTAGAGTCTCTCTGGTGATTGTATATTTTGCATGACTTGTCAGACGATGTTGTATGGGTGTAAAGACCCAAATTTTTTCTCTTCTAAATACTTTTTTGATGTAATCAAAACATTTTCAGTCACGCTATGTATATATATACAATTCTGATTTTTTACAGTGCCAAAACATGTGTACATGATGATGCCTTTAATGTGATGTGTTTTAATTTACATGTGATGTAGAATTTGTTTTCCTTCATGAAATCTTATCTATGGGAGAGATACTGATCCATGATGTAATTAGCTAATGAATCTAAAACATTGTTGAGTTCTCTTGGAATATGTATGTATTCGATATAATCAAATATTCGTTCAAGACGGCGAACTTGTAGGTGGAGACGTAGCAGGATAGGATTACGAATAGCGTAGATACGGTTGAGTTGATAGACCACGAGTTGGGATTCTAGGTTAACAATGACACGAGAGATACCTAGGGAGGAGGCTTGGGTAAAGAGTCCGATGACAGCATGATGTTCTGCCATGTTATTAGTCACTGGTCCTAAGCAAATACCTCCTGAACTCACCACCTCGTCAAATTGGTAAATGACCCATGCTGCTGAAGAAATGTTCCAAGTGTGTCAACTAGAACCATCCGCAAACCCGACAAAGATAGGAAAGGAAGACGTCAACTGCGCATGAAAACACAATGCACAATTATGAGTGGCAAAGGTAAAGAGTCAAGCACACGAAAGAAATAGACACACCAAACTAAAATACAATAATGTACAACGTACACATGCTAGGTGATCTAAGCATAGTACTTTTTAAGGTAAAGCCCGTTCCAAGGCTCTCCTAGGGAAATTCCATCATAATCGACTAACTCGTAGGCGCCTCTGTGAAAAACACGTTTGACAGTGTAAGGGCCATGCCACAGAGGTTCTAACTTACCTTTCCCTAGTTTTTCATGAGCCTGGTCATAGACGAGGACTAAGTCTCCTTCTGCAAAAGTTCGAGGATGGACGGATTTGTCATATTGATTTTTTATCCATTTCTGATGTGCCTCGTTAACGAGAGAGACATCACGATGTGTTTCATCTAGTTTGGTCAGGTATAAGAAAAGTTATTCTTCGGTAGAAGTATGGGGTAGGAGTTCTACTTTAAGTTTCAGAGATGGAATCTCGCACTCGATTGGTAAAACGGCTTCGATTCCATACACTAACTGGAAAGGAGTGACCCCAGTTGTGGTTTTCATGGAAGCACGGTAAGCCCAGAGAGCGAAGAAAAGTTGTAGATGCCAGGATGTCTTATTTGTCCCTACCATGTGTTGAATCATGGTTTTGAGGACTTTGTTGATGGCTTCAACTTGTCCGTTGGCCTGAGGATAGTATGGGGATGAGTTTTCATGGATAAAACCCAACTTGGCATGCAATTCACTCATCATCTGGTTCTTAAAGTGTGCACTGTGATTAGTGACAATGGTGCGTGGTACACCAAAACAAGTTATGATGTGGTTAAAAAAAAACAGAGCTGCGGTACGACCATCGTTCAAAAAGGTAGGCATAGCCTCAGCCCATTTTGTAAAGTAGTCGGCAGCGACGATTATATAACCTTGCCCCCCGGCTGAGGTAGGCTTACATTGCATAAAATCGATACCCCGCTTGGAAAAGGGGTCGATGGTGATAATGGGGTGTAGCATAGTAGGGTGGGTGCGTGCCTTATTGTTAAAAACTTGGTAGGGTGGGCATTTTTTGACTGACTCAATACAATCTTTAAAAATTGAGGGCCAAAAATAGCCATCACGTAGAATTTTTTGGGTTGTGGCCATCCCAGAAAGGTGACCACTACAGGCTCCAAGGTGATAGTTGTTCAGAATGCGTTTAGCCTCTGCATGAATTGAACATCGTCGAAGGATAGTATCAATGCCACGGCGATACAAGGTGTCGTCGATGATAAGATAACGATGAGAATGGTGGCGAATACATTGACACTCTTCACGAGAAGTGTTAGGATGAAAGAATTGGGTTTGGAGATAAAGGAGGATGTCTCCATACCAAGGATTAGAGGTGTTGATGAGGAAAAGAGTTTC
>JZKD02S1619063.1:155580-166317 GCA_000966675.3 Picea glauca
TCCCACGGGATTCTCATAGCCCGATCTATATTCTTGGAGAGTTTCACACCAATTGGAGGTGTATTTCTTCAAGGATGAGTTGCATGGGGGTTTCAACTCCCTTAGGAGATTCAATAGTTGGAGGGGTTGGACTTGGACATTAGGCTTGAAACTTTAGGAGGAGGTTCCCACTGCCCTGATCCATCATTTGATCGAGTTTGGGCTCATTTGGAGCATCCTTCCATAAGGGCCGAATTCTTGAGGGTTTTAGTCTTCACTTGGACCGTGGCACTCTTCAGCTGGAGGGTTTGACATCCAAATCTACTGGGTATTGGTATTCATTACTTATTCGACCTTTGGAGGTTTCTTTTGTATTGACGGGAGCATTTTGTAGCAGCTCATATCTATTGTTTGTACGACCATTTGAGGTTTATGCCAGATCGGTCATCTATTGTATTAATTCTGCATAATAAAAAGGTCAGATCTTGCTTGTGCTTCTATATCTTGAATGTGTTATGATCTTCATGTGTTGGATGAACCTTGTATGCACTTAATAACTTAATAAACACCTGGACATCAATAAATCGGTAGTAGTTAGTGATACCAAGAGAAAAACTTGGCTTGGGGTCATTACAGACCAATTGTGATTCTTACAATGTATGGCCCAAAAAATGGATTTCGATAGTACCAAAAGGAGGTTGGTGATTGTTGCAAAAGTTTGAACACGTAGCATGCTTCAAACCCTTGTTTCGATGGAGAACGTACCTTCTCTGATAACATTGATCTAGATCTCATGGGATGAGATCTGGATGGTTTGAATGCCGAGAGAGGAGGATCTTAGATGTGCCAATATTGCATGAAAAGAAGCATGGACAAAAACATGTAAATGAAGTACTCAGGAGTTGAGGTTCAAAGATGAGCCTCACCTATAAAACTAATTACTAATAAATCACTCAAAGATAATTAATCTCACAATGAACAATAGAAAATATGAGAGAATCCAAAATGAGTAACTTGATATTATGAGAAGGCTTGACAGACCTTTATATAGCATTACAAAATGGTCTATTGGACAAAGTAAAAAACAACTCATTAAATGAGTCTTTATTATTAGTATAATAGTTCTAACTAAGTAGTGGAAAAAAAAAACCCGATATAATAAGGGAAGAGCTCATTAAATGAGTCTATATTATTAGTATAATAGATCTAACTACCCAACTAACTAAGTTGTGGAAAATAAAACTCAATACAATAATGGGAAGAGCTCATTAAACGAGTCTCTATTATTGTAATAATAGATCTAACTACATAGCTAACTAAGTAGTGGAAAATAAAACCCAATACAATAATGGAGAGATGAGACTCTCTTTGAACCATATGGGAAACCTGTTATCCCAATTAATTAATGAGGAGGTGGACATCTCCTTGATCCACATGGTAAATCAATTAACTTTATAGATTTATGAATTTTGCATCCGAATTTAGACCATATACCCTCTTAAAATTTAGATTAGTAAGGGATGAAAGATTTGATCTTGTTGTATCCCACATAAGTTCTAAAATTCCTGAGGGACTTGACAAGAGCATAGGTTTGTTTCTCTGTAATGGTGTAATTCATCTTGGAGTCCCTAAGGGTTTTTCTCATGAAAGTGATCAATTGCTCATCTGTTTGGTCATTCTTTTGAAAAAGAGATTCTGCAATGTTATCCTTTGAAGCAAAAGAGAATATGATGAAGTCTTTAGTGAAATTTGGGCTGACCAGGACTGGTGCGATAGTTATTTCTTCTTTGATATGTTTGAAATCTAGCTTCCCTTCATTGTCCCATTCGAAAGGAACATCCTTCGTTAACAAGCGATTGAGTGGCTTCACGATTTTGGAAAAAAATGGAATGAACCTCCTTATGAAGTTGATCTGGCCATAGAAGGACTGTAGGGCCTTCTTATATTTAGGGAGAGGGATCTTCTTGATGGCTTCGATTTTGGAAGGGTCTATCAAGATCCCATCTCTGGAAATGATATGGCATAATAACTTGCCTTTATCCACACTGAAAATTGATTTCTTATGATTAAGAGAAATGCCATATTCTCTACACCTTTGAAAATTGTTGAAGTGTTGGATATTCTAACCTCTCTTCTTGGAGATAGTGGTTAGGTCATCCTGGTAAATTTCTATTCCAAATTAAGTTCTTAAAATCATAATCCATGACACGTTGAAAAGTGGCTCCTATGTTGGTCAATCCAAAAGGAATCCTCAAATAATTGTAAGTTTCCCAAGGGGTGGCGAAAGCATTTTTGAGTTGGTCATCTTATTTTACTAGAACCTGATTGTATCCTAAAAATTCATCAAGCATGGACATCATCTTTGCTTTGGTGACCCTTTGGAAAATATACTCCATGTTTGGTAAAGGATAATTGTCTTTAAGTGAAGCCTGATTCAAATTTCTGAAGTCAATGCATATCCTGATATCACTGGTATTTTTCCTTACAATGATTGGATTGGACACCAAGGATGAGTACCTGATGGGATCAATTATCGCCTCCTCAACCATATTTTTCAACTCCTTTTGGACTTGTGGGGAAAATTTCAGGTTCATTTTGTTGAGCTTTTTCCTAAAGGGTTTTGTGCCTTCCTTAAGGGGAATGGCATACTGTATGGCGTCCTCTCGGTAATCCTTCAGATCTTCATATGACTAGGAGAAAACATCCTTGAATTCTCTTATGAGGGAAATCAACTTCTCCCTCTCATCATGAGTTGTTCCTTTTCCAAATTTGACCATTTTTTGGGATTTCCTTGTGCCAATATTGAATTCAATGACCTCGTCATCAATTTTTCTTGACATCTTCCCCTTATACATGTCATTTAGGTCAAAAAGTATCTCTAGGGAAATGACACCTTTGGGTAAGGGTTTTTCAGGAAAATCAGTGATCTCAATATTCACTTCTTCTGCTAACAATTTTATTTGGGATTTCGATAATTCACCTTAATTCTAGAGGAAATGAAGGATTTGGTTTTCATTATCAAAAATCTACCAATGCTACAAGTTATATGTTATTGAAGTCCTAAAATTTACTTCCACTTTGTAGAGACCGATATCTTTGAAGAACTGTAAAGTAGATGGAGATACAACAAGGTTTTATTCTCTAGGGATGGCTTCAATCGAAAAGTTATCAAATCTCTTCATGGCATCCATACAACATCTCTGTATTGTTTCAACCTTGGGTTCTTAACAGTGAAATTATTGTTAACTTGTGAAACAATCAAGTTCGAGTGTCCTCTTACACGTAGGGACTTGATGTTCATATCAATGGAATGATTCATTCCCAAAATAAGGGCTTCATATTTAGTGATGTGGTTTGTGCAGTTAAACATAAGCCTGTATGAGAAAAGGGTAGTCTTATTATCCGATGATATCAAAACTATTCCTGCACATGAGCTTGAGCTTGAGTGTACGCCATCAAAGTATAAGCCACAAGATCACACCTTGTTTTCTTCATCAAGAAAGAGAGAGTTTGCAAAAATGAAGGTGTTGTCAATCCTTTCATCCATAACTTAATGGGGCATTCTAACATGATCTTTGACAAAGTCTTCCTTTTTGGTCTTATTCTGGAAGATAGTCTTCTCTTCATTATCCATGGCACCAATTTCCTTCTCTTTGTGTGGATCCATTAGAAATTATTGAATATGTCGTAAAACCTTCTCTCAATCATTCCTTTATACTTGTTTTCTTTCAACTTTCACAACCGCTTTATATGGGGAGGTATTTCTTCATATGTTGGTTCCTTGTCTTTCCCCAATAGACTCCTCATGTGAGAAACAACTTGGTTAGTGGCTTCCTTTCGTTCCCTTTGTAGGCATGTCATGACCTTGTGGGGAGGTTCTAGAATGACAAGGTTTGCAACTTGATTTATTTAAATTATTTCCTCAAGACAATCCTCATCTTGACAATGAGAAAAAGCTATGTTTTCTTCGATCTCAAATGCCCTTTCTTGAGCTTCAAATAAAGTTGTTGGGAATCATTTTCCAATTATAACTCCATAGGGATATTTCATGGTTGACATGTAGGACTTGAGGATGGTACCTTGAGAGGGACTGAAATATTTAGGAAAACTCCTCACAAGGTTATTTAGCCTATCATTAAGTCCTTTATGTTTTAACCTGGTTTTGTTTTGTAGTTATAGAGTTGATCATAAAGGGAATGAAAATATTTGTTTTCTCGAATATTTTGGCAAAACGTTCTCGAAAAATGTCCCAACTTGTGATCATCCCTGGGAAAATAATATCATACAACTCCTTAGCCCTTCTAACGAGAGTGTAGGAGAAAAGTGTCATCCAAACATCTTAATGTTTGTCATAGGGTTCAAGGACACTGACTAAAGTATCCAAATGATATTTATTTGTGACAAAATCATCTCCTAAGAATCTAGGGAGCCACTCCTTAAAGTCCCCTAGGAGTTTGTGAGGATACCCAATGATCTTTGTCATGTCTAGAGTCTTGTATGCATCCTTAACCCATGGGCTCCATGAAGTACTTAGTGAACAAGGCATGGATGAAAGTAGAGGTGTAGGGGAAGTGGGTGAAGATGGATGGGTAGGAGAGGTAGACATGCAGACATGAGAAATGGTAGATGACGGAGGACTGTACCGTTTGGGTGAAGGTTTATGATGATTGGATGCATGTTGGGGAATTGGGTAATGTGTTTTCTAGGTACGTCCCATAATTTAGTCACTATAAGAGCCTTAAGACAATATTATCAAGGGTGGAAGGGGAACATCCTTCAAGTGGAATCACTAGGAAAGTTAGGGGTAAAGGATTTGGGATGGAAGCTTGCAAAAGTGTTGTTAGGGCACGTAAGAGGATTCAAAATCCTCCCTGGAAATGATGTCAAAATGTTATCGCACAAACTGTAGATTGAAAAAAACTTGACCTAATCTACAAGATCATGTTAACTGTGGGAGAGTCCACCCACTCTCACCTTAGATAAACCCTCCCCTCGCTTTAGTGAAGGAGAAATCAAACACAAGGGGGGAATATCGGGTGATCCTAGGGGGAAATGAGATGGAAAGTGAGGTTATGGAAGTGAATTCCCTAGAGTTCAAGTTGTGGAGAGATGGAAGTCTTGGGATGAAGTCTTTTTGACGAGGGAAGGTTGCCAAGAAGTAGTGTACCCGCAGAAGATAGTTGTACTTATCTGAGACACAAGAAGAGACAAGCATACAAGCCTAAAGATGAAGTGGACAAGAAAGTTAATATTACTATCCCAAACTACTAAATTAAACAATAATATATATCAAAAAATAACAAAGCTAATTACTGCATATATAACCACTCAAAGAACCAAAGATTTATTGATAAATGAAGCATAAAACATGTAGATTAGTTCCCAATACTTTAACACAGACTTCAATAGTATTAGAGGTCTATTAAAATATGTTATTGCAGAGATATTGTAACAGCCTTATGGATGTAGAAAAATATTTATACAACATATATTTCCAACCTCCAAAAACTACAAGTAAACCACCCAAAAGATGCATAATATCAAGTAGATTATTATGGCATCTTTCTAGCAAATTTGACAGTTGAAAAGAGAGCAAAAGTAAAAGTTTAAGAGAAATTTGTTGCACCCCTAATGTATTTAACTTTAGTTTATAACCGTGGGAACATGTCCTTAGCCAATCAAGACACCCTATGGGCCTTAGCAAGCTTAAAGCACATAGAAAAGATTCCAACTAAGACAATTTCTATATCTCTCTAAGTTACGTTTAGCAATGCAAATAATTTATTTCTAAAAATGCAATAAAGATTAGTGTTTTTCCAAATGGGTTATGGAGCCTTCTTGTATTAAGTTAGGTCTACTAAATCTCAAGGGGTGTATGCCCTTTTACTCCATTGAGATAGCAACCCTAACAAGGTAAAGTCTAGGAGGGTGTAAACTCTTTTACTCCTCCTAGCAACCTTTGCAATATCTTTTTATAAAAACAATAATGATACAACTTGGTGGAGGTTGTAAACACTTATACTCCTCCAAGGATCTAGCCAATAACAACCATCGAACACAAAATAAACCTAACAAAGTGCATATTTTCCTTACCAATTCCAAAAAATGGCAAGACAAACCCTAGTTACCAAGTATTTTTCACCATCAAAGCAAGAAAAATAGCCTCCAAGAGATAGCACACCAATTCATTCCATGAGACAAGAGATAAACCATATCATAAGAGAGAGAGAGAGTGAATTTTCCCAAGAGGGGAGAAAATTTCATCTAATAAGTCTTCTCCAAATGGGAGAGCTATGATGAAAATGAAATAGAAATGATCCTTATTTATACAAATCCTCTAAAAAGTGTTTGTCCACTTAACTTTAGGGTAAACCATAAAGTTGTTGATGTTTTGGTAGTTGCGGGAGGTATTAACCTCCAAGTGTAACCTTTGTACTTAGATTAGAATAGTATAGAAGTAAGAGAACCATTAAATATATGTGTGTAAACCCTAGAAGAGAAGTCCACACAAAGAGAATAATATAAAGAAATAAGAAACCCAGAAAGAGAAGTCCGCTCTGCCAAAAAAAGTCAAAGTAAATTATATTTTCTAGAAAAGACAGGTTTTCCCTGTGGGAAAATTTGACTGGTAGTTTAGTATAATTAGGCAGTTGCCTAGTTTATTTGTACACACTCACTTTTCCAGTGCTCAAGTCTAAGGAGGAACTACAGTGGTAGCTAGGGAACAAGTTTGGAGAGATGCATTTGCAACTGGAGAGGGCACAATTCTGGAGGAATAGTGTAGTAGTCTTTCTAGTATCTCTTGTTGGCATGTTTACAGGAATAATGTGATTTTCATTGATGGAAAGAAAAACAACGAACCAAACCTCGAGAGTGCAGAAGATGAGAAATCTCAGGAGAGATAGTGGTTTCCAGAAGTGCAGAAGAGGTCCAAGAGACAGACTCATAGGAGGAGAAAAGGTCGAGACCCGTGAACACTTAGAAAACCTTCTAAGTCAGAGAGATCAGAAGCTCAGGTGGAAGAGTGATAGTGGTCGTTGGATCACCAATCCAGAGGACGAACAACCATATGATTAAACTAATGGAAGGATATGATAAGAAAGGGTTGATATCTGAGATCTCGATCACCCGAATTTCTATCAGCTGTCGGATCAAAATAAATGAAAGGATAGGATAAGAGAAGATGGAGAGCTGTTGGATTTAAACCAAGGCAAAGCTACATCACAGAAAAATCGAGCTGTTGATCTAAGATCTTGATCAACGAACAACATTCATTTCGGGTCTAAATTTATGAGGAGGTTACGCTTAAGAAACATCTCACTTTAAGAATTTCAAGTTTGAGATTTGAAATCCCCGAAGCTCGGAGAGCCGGAGAGCCGAAGTAAATATTGATCATCCGATCATCCAAAGTATATCTCAGTCATTAGATCATCCGAAGAAGATCTTAGTCGTCAGATCATTCGAAGAAGATCTCAAGTGTCAGATCGTCTAAAGTGAATCTGGGCCGTCTGATCCAGAGTGTCAGTTTGAGATTTGAAATCCTCGAAGCCCAGAGACCCAGAGAGACAAAATACATCCTCGACCATCGGATCATCCAAAATAAATTTCACCAATCAGATCATTCTAAAGTGGAAGGACATACTAAGTTAGAAGAAGGGAACACTAATCTCAGTGACTAATAATCGGGCACTTAGATCTATAGTCAACAAGGCATATCAGAACCCCCCAACCTTTCTGACTTTAACCATGGGGGGGGGTCCAAGTTGGTAGTATTTTCCATGTGGGACCCTCATACGTGTCACCTTCCTGTTAACTCAAATCCCCCTCACTCATTACCACTTATCACCTAACACCCCCTCCGCGTAAACCACCAAACCACTCATACATACCACCTCCACACTCCGATGTCACACTCCACTACCCGCTACATGTCACACTCCACTACCGCACTCTGCCTCCACACTACACTACACTACCTACACGTCTCACCCACATCAACATACCACCTTAAGAAGGACATGTGGTAGACCATGTCAGCAAGGAAACAAGTCATCCGATCTAAAAGATCACTTTGTGTGTATTCTCAATCGTTGATCATAGTACAGTGGAAGGATAGTGTAAGTTTGAAAAGTTGAAATCTTGAAGTTCCAAAGGGCGAAGTTCTGACAACCATCCATATCAATGTTTGATTAAGTCCTAGCCATTGGATTGAAAAGTGAAGGGATGAGTGTCATAATCACATCTGACCATTGCTTTATTTCCGTGAAATAAACCGTCCGATTTGATCTGTCCATTTAGGAGCACCATCAAGATTGTGAGATCAACAGTCCCATCACATTGTGGGGATTGAAGGTGCATGAACTTTAAAAATTTGAAGGTGGGATGCAATTGAAATCACGGTTTTGGAGAAAGGACACATGGATACTTGAGGTAAATTGCGGGGTGAAAAGTAGTTTTATTCAAACCACCTTTGGACACACCCACAATCACGTGGGCACATGAGATCATCGCCCAAGGTCATATCGAGAAATGGAGCTAGTGCTCACTAGACTGATATTGGGAAGCACCTTTTGAATAGGCGTTTGGTCACCGCCAGTGGTCACATGAAGGAAGGGGCTTAGAAGCCAAAGACGACTGGCTGTAACTAACATAGAAGACGAAGAGTTGTGACTGCCAAAGAAGCCAAGGAATCTTAGGATAACACCCACTTATGATGAACAGATTTGGTATAACCACCAGAGAATTCAAAGAGCTTCAGGGTGATCGCTAGAGAATCTGAAGAGTCTCGAGGTAACTTTCAGTGGAATGAAGACTCATCATAGAGACGATTGAGATATGGAAAAGCATCGAAGACTGTAACTGCTAGAGAAGCCAAAGAATCTAAGGATAATGACCACTAATGAAGAACAGTCTTAGTATGATCACCAGGGATAACAAAGAGTTAGGTGCATGATATGGCACAGACTTGGCATGATAAATATACGTAGAACAAAGAAGATATGATTGCTTCTGTTGAGAGTTATTCATGCGAGTAGAAGCATGTTGTGTGCAACATCTGAAACACACTGAAGAGGCGTAGTGCATAGAATGAAAATAAGGCATAGAGCATAAAGCACAGAAGAAAGATATAGAACATAAATGCATATCTGAGAGAGGTAGAGAAATCTGAGGTGTGCATGCAGAGACATAGCAGAAGATCAGAAAGCGCAAGAATATGCGAGAACCAACAAGACACTGATGCAGGCAAAGTAGAGCAATGTAGCAAAACAATGATGAGACTGGTAAGCCATTGATAAATACAATATCACTGTGATAAAATTCACAAAGAAAAGATTTATATTTTAGGGTGGTAGGGAGGTGCTAGGGAGGACTGTTTTCCTCATAGTTTCAAGTGGGTGCTTGAAAACATGGAGTTGTATCTTCCATCTGGTTGTATCCAGAAAAACGAGGGTGGTAGGGTGGTGCAAGGGAGAAGCATTGTTCTCTGTTATATAGGTTGGTTCCTGTGTGACTAGAAGTTGGTGCTTCCATCCAGTTGGTGCTGGACCACTCAGGGAGTTGGTGCTTCCTTCTAGTGGGTGCTAGAGAAACCAGAGATTTGGTGCTCTCAACAAGTTTCTTCTTGTAAAATAAAGGTGGTAGCCTCAAAAGGAGTTGGTTCTCATAAGAATGATAATGTACAAAAAATAAAGACTACTTATCATATCAAGAAGAAGAGGTTTTCTCCCTTTATGGGTTTCCTCAGGAAATATCCGTCTCTATATATTTCATGTGTGTGATTGATGTTGAATACTCTATTTCTTACTTTCCTGCATTATTTTGATCATCATTAAGTGTTCTGTAAAGAGTTTAAAATGGGCATAATTGTTTAAGCACAGTAACAACTGATTCAACCCCCTCTCAGTTTTCCAACAATTGGTATTAAAACAAGTTACTTTTATCTAAGGGTAGATCCTAGAGCTTAAACATGACTAGCCATGAAGGAACTTTAACCAATAAGGCCCCCATGTTCAATGGAACAAATTTTTCCTTCTGGAAAGTTAGGATGCGAACCTACATAATGGCTTTAGGTGCAGATATTTGGGATGTGGTAGAGACTGGTTATGTAAAGGCAGTTGTACTGGCTTCTAAGGATGACAAGCTAGAATTCAACTTCAATGCTAAGGCTATGAATGCTATTTTGAGTGGGCTTGTAGAACCATAATTTGTAAAAGTTATGCACTTAGAATCTGCCAAAGAAATGTGGGACAAACTCATTAGCAGTTATGAAGGTAATGAGAAGGTAAAGGATGCCAAGATTCAAATCTACAGATTCTATTTTAAACAACTAAAGATGAAAGATGATGAAACTATTGGGAAGTACTTTATGAGAGTTGAAGAACTAGTAAATGCAATGATAGGACTTGGTGAAAAATTTGAGGATGTCTCTTTAGTTCAGAAAATTTTGAGATCTCTGCCATATAGGTTCAACCCAAAGGTCTCTATTATAGAAGAACTTAATGATCTAAAAGCTCTGTCTATTGACCAACTCCTAGGAACTCTGATTGCTTATGAAATGAGGATAGGTAAAGATAAATCCACCTCTAGAGAAGCATCATTTAAAGTAGATAAGAATGAGGATTCTGAGCCTCGTGAAATTGAAGAAAAATTTGTGAGAAGACTAAAGAAAGGATCAGGCAAGTACCAAGGTAAGTTTCCCTTCAAATGTTTTAACTATGGAAATATAGGTCACTTTGCATCTAAGTGTCCACATAAGAA
>JZKD02S1619074.1:56647-67246 GCA_000966675.3 Picea glauca
GGATCCAAATAAATCAGGATGGATGGAAACCAGGAAACTAAGGGAGTTGTACCCTCACTTATTTTTTGAATGAAACCAAACTTTTGGTGGTCCAAAAGATTCTTGGTGGGGAGGAGTGATTCAAGAGGATCCCCAAATAATCCAATTCAAAGGGAATGTGTATCCATGTCTAGCAGATTGGAATTGGAAACCATGACTCAAATCTAGAAGAGGATTTCATGAGCTCACAGGGCTCATGTCGCGTAAAGGAAGAGGAGACAAAATCTATTGATATAGTTACCGCTAGAGTTTGGTAATCCCAAGAAATGGGGGATAATATCATGTTGGGCACCACACTGTGGTATTTATCCACCGATGGAGAAGAGAAGTGTCATTTATCTATAGACTCTGCGGATTTGGAGAGATTCAACCCCTATCTCCATAATTTCACTCTAGAAACAATATAAGGGAGAATTGAGCACTAACTCACTATAAAAAAACATCCATTGATCTCCCCTCAGTAGGAATAATTTTCAACAATGATATCTCCTCTCAACAAGATTAAGAGACCATTCAAATGTTGAGTGAGGAAGACTCTAGCCAAAAAAAAGAAGCCAAGGCTCTCAACATCAGTGTGAGCTAGGGTTTATCTGTGAAATGTATACACTTTTGTTTAGGATACAAGATGGATGACGAGTATTTGTTAGACAAATTAATGTATAGGACTTGATCCAAGACCCTTCTAAACATCCAACATGACATGGGTTCTTTAAAAAGATTCTCCAAAACCAATTTCCAGAACTTGGAAGGTGTTGATCTACATTCGTTGATCAATGTTGGTACATATGTATCCATACTTAGTATTTTTACTTTTCTTCCTATGTTCCTTGTATATTCTTTACTTAGCCATTTTTTCTCTTTGAAACATGGATTGTAGATCAGTCTACCATCAAATTTCCATGTTCGCAAATTGACAAACTCACTAAACCACAAGTATTGCTTAGTCACTTTTTATGAATCCAATAATTAGCCATTTTTATGTTTTGTGGGAGTCTTTTTGCGGGAGACCAATCCATCCCTTTCCAATAAATTCTCATGTCCCACAACAACAATCTCGCGCTCTCCAAAATGACCCATCCACTTCCGTGACCCACATACTTACCTTTTTATTATACTTGATTTGTTTCATCATTGTGGATGCAATATTCCTCCCTTCTTTCCTTTCGTATCTCCATGTCCCATGTCCCACAACTCACAATCCTGCATTTACCATATTTCACTTTCCATTTATCTTTTTGCACCTCCATACTTAATCATTTTTCGTGTTTCCAAGCATCACATCACCATTCTTGATGACATTTACTTCCCCTCCACCACGTCATCTGTCACTTGTGTGAACCTAATATTGTTATTAAAGTGGTGAAGATTTTGTAAAGTTTTGTAATAAATTCTAAATCTTACCGTGCAAGATGACAACTTTGACATAAGAGCCATGGTAGTTAATAATAAAGGAAATACATGGTAAATTTAATAAAGGGTTAATATGTCATGTTGTAAAAATGTTATATTGATAGTAGCACCACCTATTCATAAGAAGAGAAAGCAATGTAAATATATGCCAAGTAGAATAAAGGACTTGTATTGTGAAGACACACTTAGAAATCTTGGACGAGAAGATAATCAATTCATTGGTTGCAAGATTACAAGTGGTATTTGACTCTTTCCCCCATAGAGAAGGAACCAAAACAAGTTTGGAGTTCAGGATTAACATTAGTCGAATGTGTGCCTAATGTGATGTACTTTAAAGAACTCGTTCAGTGGTGGGCACATAAGTTCGATACAAAAAGAAGAAAAAATCAAGTTCAGGGGAAGTCGCCCATCTCCTTGACTCCATTTTTTGGGAGAATTTTGTGATTCCCAAACCCCACCATATGGTTCAAGAATGAGGATACAAATGAATTTCTTGAATAACACCAAGGAGGAGGAGCTCCTTGAGAACTATCTCATCAGACTGATTACTGATAACAATTCTTCTCAGATTGAGGTAATTTATTTAAAATACCCCTTCAAATAATTCTCTTGAATTTTTTCCCATATAATTGTACAAGAATCCATGGCCTTTGTGCTAGAATACATTTTTTATATTATTCACTATTCTATTCACAATGATGCCCTAATTGAATGGGGATGAATTATTTCAAATGAGATATTGTTTCGACTGGGTGGTTTTAGAAAAAACAAAAAAAAATATACGACTTCTTATTCGGTATATGCTATAGTTTACTACTACATCTTTAAAGAATTTCCTAGGGAAAGTAGTGTTGATTCCAATGTGGAACTAGTTTCTTTTTGGTACCCAAATTTATGAAGACATAAAGCCCAATACAATTTCTTCGCAGTCCACAATAGTTTTATTTCTGATTTCAAAAAATTAATTTTGGTCCTACTACATCAAGATTGCCACTAGTGGGTCCTAGAGGTGTAGGATAGTCGATAATGGAGTGTGATGTTAAGGAACTCCGTGATGTTAAAGTCATCAGTTCGAAACTTGCAAGGACAAAAAATCCAGCCATGTTAAGGGTTGGTGTGGTTTAGGCTGGGTGCGATCCCCGGGTGATTTTGATGGCTTAGATGCCCCTGAGTCTTGGTTTCTCAGCCATAGGTTAGTCCCACAAGTCACGGAAAAAATAACAAACAAAAACAAAATATTACCACTAGAGGATGTCTCCTTTCTCGCCAAGAAAGGAAATTTTGAGACTATGTAGGATTTCAATTTTCTGAGATTATTTTTCTTTCTCCCCTTTATGTATCTCATAAAATATTTTTCATAAAAGTGTGTAGATGGTATAAATAATGGGCGTAATTTTTCAATGATAAAAGAAAGAAACACTTCATTCCATTTCCCTGAAGAGTTGGAAAAATTGTCATCAAGAATACTTCTCACTTGGATGAATTTGCAAGTCAATTTGATCAACTTGGTTTAAAGGAAGCTCTCAATGCATCGATGGTTTTGACCCTAAGGACCTATTTTTTGTTGATTGCAACTTCATGAGACATCCTCCATATCGTTCTCCTCTAGACTGAGTTGAGACATATGTGAGATAGCCCATGTGGGTGTGTCATACTCCTTTGGAATGAGTTGAGATAACATGTGGTCTCTTGTCATGCTCCTCTGGACCGAGTTGTGGTTTCTTGTCTGACTGCTATGGACTTAGTTGATTCGACTTGATATGGTTCTCCATATGGTACATCTATGGAATTAGTTGAGTTAATATATTGAGAGTGATGTCCCTGTAGCTGAGTACAGGTGGATGTGTCCCTAGTGGCTCAGCACTAGAGGATGTGTGAATCCCTTTCTATATTGTTTGAGAGTAAGATTTGTTGTAACCCTAATTTGTGTTGTAAAGGGTACAATTCAGACCCAACATGTAAAAGATAATTTGTGAATGATTAATTATATTATTTAGTTGAAGAGGTCATCCCTATTGTGCCAATAGACACATCCTTTTGATGTGCTAGGTATTGTATAAATAGGAGTAGATTCCCATTGTGGATCTAACTCACTCACACACTTGTAAAATTCTCTCAAGATAAGTTGTATGACCGAATTGCGCACTTATCTTAGGTGCAAGTTTCCAGGTCAAGGAGCACCCTCTTTTGTGCTCTAGGGTTCATGATGTAGGGGATCTTATTTTGAATCTATAGCAAAGGATTGCTGGGCTTTTCCCTTGATTGAGAAGGGTTTTCCCAGAATAAACTATTGTGTTCTTGTGCATGGTTATTCTTCTTGTGATCTTGGTTGTTGCAACACTTGTGTATGGTATTGCTACATTGTTTATGGTTCAAGTACATGCTAAATTGAATAAACCAGTGATGCATGAGCTAAGCATTAAAATTCAACATTATTTTTTGCACACATGTTCCTGGTGGGACACTCTTCTTATTTTTGCAAGTCTGAACAACTCGAGGAAGGATGAGGAGATAACCAAAATATCCTTGAGGCCTCAATTGAATAAGTCTTGAATGATGTTGAATAACTCGCTAGCACTAATGAGTGGTAAAGAAAAAAGGGCAGAAAGGAAACAAGAAAGAACCATAATTCACACAATGTTTCAGAGAGAGGTACTCCCGCAGTGGTGATAAAGACACTAAAAAGAAAAAAATGGAAAAATCTCATGTTATACATACTTCGGTTAAAATAAAGAGAGAAACTTAGAAAACGAGATTGGAAATACGTGAAATTGAGGAAATTTCCCGAGCTATGGAAGGAAATGAAGTGATAAAAAAACCTAGATGGTCAAAACTAAGATTGATTGAAACTAGGGAAATTGTTGAGGCTTTGGTTATCCAAGAGCCAAATATCTTTGAAGAAGAATTTTTCACACTTCACCACGCGACCTACCATAAAAATTCTAAGAATTTTTTAATAGAGAAAGTTGATATGAAAAATAAGAAAGTTTTTGAAAGATGGAAATCAAAAATTGATTTTCAGGGGGATGTACCCTAAAAATCATGCATTTTCATGAAGCAACCGGGGAAGCACTAAAATAATATATTTTTGATATTGAAAAAGAAAATTTAATTTTAAAATAAATAATAAAGGAATTGGAGAAAGATCTAATTCCAAACTATTGTTTGCTAAAGCTTTAATTGCAATTCAATCAACACTTACCCTCGAAGATGTCGCTGAAAGAAGTTCCGATTTGAGGGCTTCATCCAATTTATTGTTGGCTGTAAGAAAATACGTTGGAGATGGCATCCATAAAAGAATAGACCTAATCCTTGAAATCTGGGAGTTAGCACAAAGTTCAACCATTTTCTCAACGAAGATTATGAATTTTAGAGAACATATCCAAAAATATTTAGAGAATGATGAAGGTTTTTACAAAGANAGAATGTTAAAGTTCCTTTTATTGAAGATTGTTTTCCTGAATAGCTTGATGAGTTGCAGGAAGATGTTATTCTTGACAGAAGGGTGAGTACTTCATGAAGATATGATGTGGATTATATTCATGTGGGTATAAAAGGAATGGATCCAAATAAATCGGGATGGATGGAAACCAGGAAACTAAGCGAGTTGTACCCTCAGTTATTTTTTGAATGAAACCAAAATTTTGGTGGTCCAAAAGATTCTTGGTGGGGAGGAGTGATCCAAGAGGATCCCCAACTAATCCAAATCAAAGGGAAGGTGTATCCATGTCTAGAAGATTGGCATTGGAAACCATGACTCAAATTCAGAAGAGGAGGTCATGAGCTCATAGGGCTCGCGTCGCGTAAAGGAAGAGGAGCCAAAATCTATTGATATAGTTCCCACTAGAGGTTTGTAATCCAAAGAAATGTGGGATACTATCATGTTGGGCACCACACCATGATATTTATCCACTGATGGAGAAGAGAAGTGTCATTTATCTATAGACGCTGCAGATTTGGAGAGATTCAACCCCTATCTCCATAATTTCACTCTAGAAATAATATAAGGGAGAATTGAGCACTAAATCACTATAAAATAAATCCATCGATCTCCTCTCAGTAGGAATAATGTTCAACACTGATATCTCCTCTCAACAAGGTTAAGAGACCATTCGAATGTCGAGTGAGGAAGACTCTAGCCAAAAAAATAAGGCAAGGCTCTCAACATCAGTGTGAGCCAGGGTTTATTTATGAAATGTATACACTTTTGTTTAGGATCCAAGATGTATGAAGAGTATTTGTTAAGCAAATTAATTATAGGACTTGATCCAAGACCCTTCTAAACATCCAACGTGACATGGGTGATTTAAAAATATTCTCCAAAACTAATTTCTAGAACTTCGAAGGTGTTGATCTACATTCGTTGATCAATGTTGGTACATATGTATCCATACTTAGTATTTTTACTTTTCTTCCTATGTTCCTTGTATATTATTTATTTAGCCATTTTTTCTCTTTGAAACATGGATTGTAGATCAGGCTACCATCAAATTTCCACGTCCGCAAATTGACAAACTCGCTAAACCACAAGTATTGCTTAGTCACTTTTCACGAATCTAATAATTAGCCATTTTTATGTTTTGTGGGAGTCTTTTTGTGGGAGACCAATCCATCCCTTTCCAATAAATTCTCATGTCCCACAACGACAATCTCACGCTCTCCAAAATGACCCATCCACTTTCGTGACCCACATACTTACCTTTTTATTATAATTGATTTATTTCATCATTGTGGATGCAAGATTCCTCCCTTCTTTCCTTTTGAATCTCCATGTCCCATGTCCCACAACTCACAATCCTGCATTTATCATATTGCACTTTCCATTTCTCTTTTTTCACCTCCATACTTAATCATTTTTCGTGTTTGCCAACATCACATCACCATTCTCGATGACATTTACTTCCCCTCCACCACGTCATTTGTCACTTGTGTGAACCTAATATTGTTATTAAAGTGGTGAAGATTTCATAAAGCTTTGTAATAAATTCTAAATCTTACCGTGCAAGATGACAACTTTGACATAAGAGACATGGTAGCTAATAATCAAAGAAATACCTGGTAAATTTAATAAAGGGTTAATTTGTCATGTTGTAAAAATGTTATATCGATAGTAGTGCCACCTATTCATAAGAAGAGAAAGAAATGTAAAGATATGCCAAGTAGAATAAAGGACCTATATTGTGAAGACACACTTAAAAATTTTGGACGAGAAGATCATCAATTCATTGGTTGCAAGATTACAAGTGGTATTTGACTCTTTCCCCCATAGAGAAGGAACCAAAACAAGTTTGGAGTTTAGGCATAACATTAGTCGAATGTGTGTCTAATGTGATGTACTTTAAAGAACTCGCTCTATGGTCGGAACATAAGTTCTATACAAAAAGAAGAAGAATTCAAGTTCAGGGGAAGTCACCCATCTCCTTGACTCCTTTAGTTTTTGGGAGAATTTTGTGAATCCAAAACCCCACCATATGGTTCAAAAAAGAGGAAACAAATGAATTTCTTGAATAACACCAAGGAGGAGGAGCTCCTTGATAACTATTTCATCAGACCGATAACTGATAACAATTCTTCTCAGATTGAGGTAATTTATTTAAAATAGCCCTTCAAATAATTCTCTTGAATTTTTTCCCATATAATTGGACTAGAATCCATGGCCTCTGTGCGAGAATACATTTTTTATATTCTTCACTGTTCTATTCACAACGATGCCCTAATTGAATGGGGATGAATTATTTCAAATGAGATATCGTTTTGACTGGGTGGTTTTAGAAAAAACAAAAAAAATTACACGACTTCTTATTCGGTATATGCTATATCCTACTACTACATCTTTAAAGACTTTCCTAGGGAAAGTAGTGTTGATTCCAATGTGGAACCAATTTCTGTCTAGTACCCTACTTTATGAAGACATAAAGCCCAATAAAATTTCTACGCAGTCCACAATAGTTTTATTTCTGATTTCAAAAAATTAATTTTGGTCCTACTACATCAAGACTACCACTAGAGGGTCCCAGAGGTGTAGGACAACGAGTAATGGAGTGTGCTGTTAAGGCACTCTCTGATGTTAAAGTCACCGGTTCGAAACCTGTGGGGACAAAAGATCCAGCCATGTTAAGGGTTGGTGTGGCTCAGGTCGAGTGCGATCCCCGGGTGATTTTGACAGCTTACATGCCCCTGAGTCTTGGTTTCTCAACCATAGGTTAGTCCCACAAGTCATGGACAAACTAACAAACAAAAAAAAAATATTTCCACTAGAGGATGCCTCCTTTCTCGCCAAGAAAGGAAATTTTGAGACAATGACGGATTTCGATTTTCTGAGACTATTTTTCTTTCTCCCCTTTATGTATATGATAAAATATTTTTCATCAAAGTGTGTATACGGTATAAATAATGGGCGTAATTTTTCAATGAAAAAAGAAAGAATCACTTCATTCCATTTCCCTGAAGAGTCGGAAAAATTGTCATCAAGAATACTTCTCACTTGGATGAATTTGCAATTCAATTTGATCAACTTGGTTTAAAGGAAGCTCAATGCATCAATGGTTTTGACCCCAATGACCTATTTTTTGTTGATTGCAGCTTCATGAGACATCCTCCAGATCGTTCTCATCTAGACTGAGTTGAGACATCTGTGAGATAGCTCATGTGATGGGTGTGTCATACTCCTTTGGACTAAGTTGAGATAACGTGTGGTCTCTTGTCATGCTCCTCTGGACCGAGTTGAGATGAATTGAAATGGTTTCATGTTTGACTCCTATGGACTTAGTTGATTCAACTTGAGATGGTTCTCCATATGGTACATCTATGGAATTAGTTGAGTTAATCTATTGAGAGTGACGTCTCTGTAACTGAGCAGAGGTGGATGTGTCCCTAGTGGCTCAACACAAGAGGATGTGTGGATCCCTTTCTATATTATTTGAGAGTAAGATTTGTTGTAACCCTAATTTGTGTTGTAAAGGGTACAATTCGGCCCCAACATGTAAAAGATAATTTGTGAATGATTAATTATATTATTTAGTTGAAGAGGTCATCCCTATTGTTCCAATAGACACATCCTTTTGATGTGCTAGGTATTGTATAAATAGGAGTAGATTCCCATTGTGGATCTAACTCACTCACACACTTGTAAAATTCTCTCAAGACAAGTTGTAGGACTGAACTACACACTTATCTTAGGTGCAAGTTTCTAGGTCAAGGAGCACCCTCTTGTGTGCTCTAGGGTTCATGGTGTGGGGGATCTTCTTTTGACTCTATAGCAAAGGATTGTTGGGTTTTCCCCTTGATTGAGAAGAGTTTCTCCACGATAAACTATTGTGTTCTTGTGCATGGTTATTCTTCTTGTGATCTTGGTTATTGCAACACTTGTGTATGGTATTGCTGCATTGTTTATGGTTCAAGTACATGCTAAATTGATATAAACCACATGTGCATGAGCTAAGCATTAAAATTCAACACTATTTTTTTCACACATGTTCCTGGTGGGATACTCTTCTTATTTTTGTAAGTCTGAACAACTCGAGGAAGGATGAGGAGATATCCAAAATATCCCTAAGGCCTCAATTGAATAAGTCTTGAATGATGTTGAAGAACTCGCTAGCACTAATGAGTGGTACAGACAAAAGGGCAGAGAGGAAACAAGAAAGAACCATAATTCACACAGTGTTTCAGAGAGAGGTACTCCCGCAAAAAAGAAACCCAGAAGTAGTGGTCTAGAACCAAGAAAAAAACACCTTGGAAATTCAGATGGCGGTGGTGATAAAGACACTAAAAAAAAAAATTTGGAAAAATCTCATGTTGTACATATTTCTGTTAAAATAAAGAGAGAAACTTAGAAAACGAGATTGGAAATACGTGAAATTGAGGAAATCGCTCGAGCTATAGAAGGAAATGAAGTGATAAAAGAACCTAGATGGTCAAATTAAGATTAATGGAAACTAGGGAAATTGTTGAGGCTTTGGTTATCCAAGAGCCAAATATCTTTGAAGAAGAATTCATCACACTTCACCAGACGACCTACCATAAAAATTCTAAGAATTTTTTAATAGAAAAAGTTGATATGAAAGATAAGAAAGTTTTTGAAATATGGAAATAAAAAATATATTTTCACAGGGATGTACCCTAAAAAATCATGCAATTTCATGAGGCAACCGTGGAAGCACTAAAATAATATATTTTTGATATTGAAAAAGAGAATTTGATTTTAAAATAAATAATAAAGGAATTGGAGAAAGATCTAATTCCAAACTATGGTTTGCTAAAGATTTAATTGCAATTCAACCAACACTTACCCTCGAAGATGTCCCTGAAAGAAGTTCCAATTTGAGGGCTTCATCCAGTTTATTGTTGGCTGTAAGAAAATACGTTGGAGATGACATCCATAAAAGAATAGACCTAATCCTTTAAATATGGGAGTTAGCACAAAGTTCGACCAGTTTGTCAACGAAGATTATGAATTTTAGAGAACATATCCAAAAATATTTAGAGAATGATGAAGGTTTTTACAAAGAATCCATGGGAATATTTGCAGCAAAATTTTTCAAGCCTAAGTGACACCCATAGAAGAGAACAAAACATTTCCTTCTATTCGAATGAAGCAAATTAACACTTGCTGGATGAAAATGATTAAATGTTTAAAATAAATGTTGTTTGAATTGAATGTTGTTAAAATTAAGAGAGTTGACCTATTTCTAGAATTTGTTGATCTTACAAAATAATTAGATGGCCCTAATTTATTAATGGATACCATACTTATGTCTAAGGAGAAACTATTGGAAGTTGCATGGGCATGTGACTTTAGTGACTCGGTTGAATTCTATGAAGGAGAGGTAGAGATGTGGCTTGTCTAATACATAAATTGGAATGATGATATCGAGGACACGTTCCAATTGTGTATTGATTTAAGAGAAATGGAAATTGACTTATCTGAAATAAAAACCAAACGTAATATAATGGTTGCTCCAATGAGGGACTATATATAAGAATGACTAACAAAATCATTGGTTACGATCACCGAGACATATCGACATGAACATGTTATAGCAGTTATGCCACCTCTAGCACAACAACAACCATCTACAAAGGACGACTTAGAAAACAATTCAAGGGTTTATAAATTTCCATCGTAGTAAGTCAAGTAGAAACCTTATT
>JZKD02S1619074.1:87513-105872 GCA_000966675.3 Picea glauca
AGATTACATATTCTACATGCCTTAAATATTTTGGAAAACACTGAATTCAATTATACATTGAACATCCATTTAAACATTATAAAATTGTGATTTACCCAAAATAATTACATTATCAAAGAATAAAAAACGTATAATATTCAGACTATTCAAAAATTAGCCAAAACTCAAATACTTAATTATATTATTCGAAAATTATCCATCGCATTAAAAACTTACTCAAAATTTTAAAGAGTTAATTAAACACTCACTAATTCCCGCCTATTCCAGGTGTTACTTTAAAACTCCAAGCTCCAACCAAAATTTTTAACATGGAAAAGTTTTGATATGACAGACTTACATTCAATAATTCAACTCCATTCAACTCCTTTTGAAAGTGACAAGTAATACTGAGGGCGAAGTAATGAGGCCGAGGACAAGTGTCCAGCATGTGAAATTTGTCATACGACAGGGGCTGGTTGTTTAATGATTCAAGTAATTCAATTGTCAGATGCATTATATAACTTTTGCGATAATCAAATTCACGTTTGGATAGGGTCAATAATTCATATGCGGGATGCATTTATATAACTTTTGCGATAATCAAATTCACGTTTGGATAGGGTCAAGTTTGGATCTATAAAGGTATTTTTCACGTTAATTATTATTAGTCTTTGTTGTAGGTATAGAGGGACTATAGCGATTGATAAATCGTTATTAGCTTGTGCGTTGACCAGAAATATTTTCCTATTGTCTATTGTTGGAACAAGGGAAGTGAAAACATCGATTTTTATATAATAAAAAGTATCATGTTTGCCAAGATCTTATTGCACAAAGGATTGGAGGTATTATTGCCACCTTCGCTATTCCCAATGTAAAATATGTTTTCATTTCCAAAGTATTTGGTAGTCTATGGTCTTTTTTGAATCATAAATTTTGTTATGCATTCGTTCGAAGGTGGATTAATGCTACCATTAATTTGAATGTTTGGTTTAGTATTTTATGCTAGGTAAATTTATGGCAATGTTTGATATGGTGGCATATCCAAAGTTTGTCTTTGCAATACATTCTCCGGTGTTCGAATTATTGTTACAAAAAATTTATGAATTTATTTGGGATACGTTAGAGACCTGCCACATTGAATTTTTTTCTTAAATGTTTACAGTGCATTTATGACAGACTTAAATGTTTACCTAACAGGCTTGGTAGTGTTGAATGGTTACTTAACAGGCTTGTTAGAAGACATTTTCTTCCATTTTTAAAATTTATATGCTCCAGCGACATTGCTGGTTCACTGGTCCATGCTTGTTTTTTTCATGGCACTGATTTCTTATTTGCATGTTCTCGTTGTTCTTGCTTGCCTGTTCATGTTGTTTCAGTTTGTACATTTGGGTTTCTGCAGTCACGATTGGAAGAGGGGTGGTTGCTTCTTGTTCCTTTCTTGGTTGTATGTTGTTTATTGTTGCTTGATTCGACTTTGCAAGGTTCTGGTCCTACGCTTGCACTTGGGCCTTTTGGTGCTTCTTGGATGGGTTCTTATTTGGTGTTTTTTCTTGTTTTCCCAGGGTTTGCAATGTTGGGATGTTGTATCTTCAGTTGGATCTTTGTAAATTGCATATGTTACGCGTTGAAACAGAGTTTGTTGGACCGAAAATATATTTCATAGTTGTCGATGCATTTTCTATGGATTTTGTGTTACTATGGTTTCATAGTTATGAGAGTGCATTTTTCTGTGTGGGAGATATAGATATTCTCTCCCTTTTACTTTCTTGTTTTAAACTATGTTTGACTCTAGTTTTTCGCATTTTTGAGGTCATTCCGAGTGACCGTCGTTCGGTTGCATACTTAGCCAGTTTTATGGACCTGGCTTCGCGAATAGGTTCTATTGAACTAGGACAGGTCATGTTCGGTGTATACATTAGCTTTGTCGAGTTAGTTTTCTTTAAAGGAAGGCCTGCTGGACAGAAGAGAATGCAATTTATGAAATTATAGGTTTCCTGGACAACATAGGTTAATGATTGCGGCTTTTGGGGGTGGTGGGATAAAAACTGGGCTTGTTAAGATAAAATAACAGAGTAAAGAATTGCAGATGATGTCAATTGCATCTGTTATGCTTTGAAGCAGAGTTTGTCGAGCTAAAAATATATTTCATAGCTGTCGATGATTTTTCCATGGATTCTGTGTTACTACGGTTTCATAGTTATGAAATTGTCTTTTGTTGTGTGGGAGATATAGTTGTTCTCTCCCTTTTACTTTCATGTTGTAAATTGCATTTGACTCTAGTTTATCGCGCTTCTGTGGTCATTTCAAGCGACTGCAATTCAATTGCATACTATGACAGGTCATATGTGGTTTATACATTAGCTTTCATGAATTAGTTTTCTTTAAAAAAACGCCTCCTCGACAGAAGAGAATGCAATTTATGAAGTTATAGGTTTCCTTGACAGCATAGGTTAATGATCGCGGGTTCTCAGGGTGGCAGGCTGAAAATTGGGCTTCTGTTGTTTAGTGCCCTGCAAATAGTATGGAGAGTTCCAGGATCATTCTGACCGGTCGTCGTTCGGTTGCATGCTTAGATATTTTTATGGACACGGCTTGAAGGATAGGTGGTATCGAACTATGGTATATACATTAGCATTTCTGAATTAGTTTTCTTTAAAGGAAGGGCTCCTGGACAGAAGAGATTGAAATTTATCAAATTATAGGTTTCCTGGACAACATAAGTTAAACATAGGAAATATGTAATTTTATAAAGTAAATATATAAAGCATGCATAGAGCTCTTATCCCATACTTAGCCAGTTTCTACATCGCGGTTTCTCGGGGTGGGTGGCTGAAAATAGACAATCGGAGAATTCCCCGATAATCAAATATCATATCAATGAAAGTCGTAGTAATCCCAAGTCGTGGGTTGAACCCGCTCTGATACCATATGTAACAACCCCTTCGCTTTGACTACAAGCGAAGCAGAAAGTGTAGTTTTTCTTTTTTAAACAGGATGACTACAATTCTTACAGCTAAACAACACATCTGACGATGATCACCAGGCTCACAAAACATGCACCAGACAACTATGACCTCACACACTGACACAAGAGCAACTGGGAGAAAAAATAAGTAAAACAACAAAGAGAAATGACTACCCGCCTGACACAAACATTACCAGGCCTACAAGCTAAGGGACAAAATCCCCATCCCGACACAATCGTCTCGACGGTCAATTAAATAGAACCTTGATGGCGTGCTACCAAACGCAGGAAGGAATTCAACCCATGCACCAATAACAAACTTACAATGATCAACAACACTCACACAGAAGGCACAAAATCTGACCAAGTTATCATTCTCCTTTATCCCATAGGGAGCGCCATGAACCCCTCATCAAGACTCATGACGTCCCCAGGTGATAGGTGCGGTGATAACCCTAGCGCTACCTAACCTATCTAGACCAAGGTCTCTAGATGAATCCAACTCACTAGGAGCTGAGTTACTGACATGAGGACTACACCCACACCCCAAGCAACAGATCGATAAGACGCATGATAACACTCGAATTAAATTGTGTGAAGGATCGGATGCTTCTTGTTTCCTACAAGGAAACCTGTGGTGTATCGACAAGACCAATCACCCCTTCCAACTCCACCTAAGGGGCAAGGCACATAACTGCCAAATAACTAAAGGCTATTGAGTATTTTAGTTGATACATCTACTGAACTCTCGTCCATTAAGCTTGTACAACATAATCAACCATTACGCCTACAACCTTTATGTCTAACCACCCTATTAACCCACCATTTCAACTCTACCCAACAAAATATAATCCTATTACATTTAATAAAAATCAATAAACCCTAAAATTTTTGCATCCTTTAATATTAATAGTTATTATTTCTTATAACAATCTACTTCTATTTTCTTCCTGGATCACAATTTACTTAAACGGGTAAATTAGTTAAGTCATTTAAGTGTAAAAAGGGGGTTGAATTAAAAGTTCCTGAAGAGATAGTTTATGTGAAGTTGTTCTTCTCTAGAAACAAATAAATCATTGGCCATCAGTTTAAGCTATTGCTGTCAATAAAATACTGAACATAACTTTCTTAATAGTCAAATACAAAAGCTATCAATAAAACTATCGTGTTGTTTTATTATTACACAATTACTCATAATAACAAAATGTTGTCGATATAGATATCATAACAATCAATACAATCAAGGTTGTCACTAAGCAATAAAAGCATTGAATACTGACATTTACTGACAACATAATTAAACTATCATAACATTTAAGATCTTCATCGATAGCGTGGGATACCATAAAATCATAAGATTGTGAATCGTTGTCATGACAGAATGCCAATAATAATGTCTACAATCGTTTTCATAATAGCATTAGAAGGTGAATACATTATTGTGAGATCCTCATAAAATTGCAACACAACATTGATAGCAATATAACTCGCTTACATTACGACGATAGCCAATTTATGGACTTGGCATAATACGTAGCCTTAACACGCAGGCATGTAAAATTATAGCCTTAACATGCAGGCATAACACTCAGCCATGTAAAACCACAACCACAACACACAGGCATAACACTCAACCATGTAAAATCGCAAGCTTAATACTCAGCCATGTAAAACCGTAGCCATAACACACAGGCATAACACTCAGCCATGTAAAATCACAACCATAACATGCATACATAACACTCATCCATGTAAAATCACAGCAATAACATGCAGGCATAACAATGAGCCATGTAAAATCGCTGCCACAACATACAACCATATAAAATCGAAAAACCGAGGCATGTAAAAATCACAATAGCGTAGGCATGTAAAAATCGTAATAACGAAGGCACAAAATGCACGAATATAAAATCTACATTGAAATATTAATGCAGACAAACAATATATATTTTTATCAACAATGAGTAGCTCGTTGTTCTTCAATGTATTTCACAGTCAGTTATATAAGTACGTTGTTCAACATATCCACATTAATATATCTGTAATTTTATATGAAAAAATGTATTATAATTACGCTGTCCCATTCAATTTGCCGAGTTCTAATGCACTCAACAAGGTAATGAAAATCAAAGTTATAATGTTGAGTTTGTTAATAAAAATCGTAGTCCAAACAGTAAAAAAAAAAACACCTCGATATTGCACTCAATAGGGTAATGATTGCAATAAAAAAAAATGGTGAAGATTGCAGAGTATCCCAAGTAATATCTCTAGCCAATATAGCCCAAAAAAAACACAGTCCAAAATAATTTATAAAATGTAATTCAAGTGGGAAATTATGCAAGCTAAATTCATCAAAATATTAATGTGCAGAGGTAAAATCACAGGCTAGAGGTGTAAAAAAAACGTAAGGTAAAATTCACAGAGAAAAAGGCAGATAAGATGTATCAAAACCACACAGTAAATATGTCGAGAAAATCATTAAAAACACAACAATCATTTCATCAAATGCAGAGGTTAATAAGGGGAGCGTGGAAGGAAATGATAAATAATCGTAGAAGTACTCATTCACAAAAGGCGCAAGGAAAACCATCAACTAAGAACAATCAACAGGGGTAGATAGTTGGGCAAACATCCTTCGCTCATCATCCATGCAAAGAAAAGAAGGGTATTAGAATCTATAGGTCGTTATGCATCGAAGTGACGACCATCAATTCAACTCCTGACCGATTGCTCAGGCTTGGACTGATGAACTAGGGATGAGGAGGAAGTAAAAAACACAACTCTTCACAATAAATCAATAAAACCAAAAGGACAGTCACCACGTTCAGGGATCGAATGCCAAGGGAATCAAGTCAAGCAACAAGCTTAAGGCTATGGGGAAATTTAAGTTCTCATTTAAAATGCTAAGTTAACACCTTATTTACACAGTCAAAAGTACATAAATGAAAGTGTAAGGTAAATAATAATCTACCATGCAGAATAAAAGCAAGTGTATTGTAGCTCGAGTCGACCGCTCCAAGTCCTTGTCCTGCACGCTCCGTCAGGCACCCTCTTGTTGACCGGTGTGACTTCACCATTACCTCTCAGCCAATGCTAGGGGACTCTTCTTCTACCTTATCCCCCCGAGCCGCAAAGGGGCCATGCACACTAAACTAGAGAACAACTAGCTCCGAGCTCACCTCGCAAGGCCAAGCTACCACCCCTCACCAAGTTGGGTATCCCAACTCCCACAAGATAAGTCAGTCAAGTCTAAAATTTTGCAGTGTAATGTTACACATAACCAAAGAGATCCATCCTCCTCCTCCTCCCTCCTTTATATAGAGTTACTAAGTCATTTCTTTCCCAATTTCCCATTTAATTTATTATTCAATAATTTAATTCGGAAAAATCCTCCCCGTACATGTGTCACCCATCTCCTTCGTTGCACCTGATTTCATTAATTATTTAATTACTCCTATTTCCCTCACCCACCTAAAAGTATTCCTAGAATCGCTCCTAGGTGTCCCCATATTCCCTTACACATTTTAATGACTTACCCCCTTACTAATTTACTAGTTGAGTTCAATTTAGAAAGTTCTTAAAGACAAGATTCCTTGCTAAGTTAGTCATTTTCTTTTTTCCTTATGTTTCCCTTTCTCTTTATGTTTCCCCCCTTTTCCCTTAGTTTCCTAATTCTTTTAAATTTCTCTCTTTCCCTTTTTATCTAAAACTCAAATTAGCAAGTGTAGACTTTACCCTTTTCCCCCTTTTTCATTTTAGTTAAAAAATTTAATTAGCACATGTAGCAAACAATTATTCCCCCCTTTTTAAAGTTTAATACCCCAAGGTAATTTCATTTTTATTTTATTTTTTTAATTAATTGAATGGCTTACCCCCTTCTCTTCACATGTTTAATGATGATTATTAGTATTATTAGTATTATTTTTTTATTTTTTACCACAAGTATCACTCAGACTTAGATTTTGTTTTTCTAGACTGGGCGACATTTTATTAGGGAATTCGTTTTTAAATCTTTCTTATCACAATATTCGTTCTAAGGCCATCTAGGTTTATTCACTTATTAGTTAACAACACAATGTTCCCTTCAGAACGCACTAGGTGCTCCAAGGGTGCCACTCGCCTCATTCTGTTTACCTTTTGTGATGTAGCCTTCAGGACGCACTACGTGCTCCAAGGGTGCCACTTTCCTATTTCCATTTTTCTTGCGTGGCATGCCCTTCAGGATGCACTACGTTCTCCAAGGGTGCCACTCGCTTCTTGACTGACTTGGTAGACCTAAAAACACCCTGGAGTCAATACTTCGTCACATGATCCTGTGGGAGACTAAGGGCCTCTAATGAATAAGGCTCATGCCTTATTGCACGCCCCTTGCAATCATTGTGAGTGACTTTTGTAGTCTGCCCTCGCGACATCATGGGTCTTCTTGAACTAGGTAGTCATTAACTTACATCTCAAGACACAACGGGAGTGCTAGTAGGATGTGGCAGGGATTCTCTCCACACCTTTCCCTCAACGTATCTGGTAGTCATGCGTGAGCCCTCTACTCCACATGTGAGTTTGGTCGACAAGCTATCGACAACCTCCATCATCAACGAATCATGTTAGAAATAAAATCCATAATCATAACATCTAATCAGATTCACATATGTCGTATATACAACAATCAAAACCCAATAGTTCACTTCTTGACTCGATCCAGAGTCCATGTGTTTCATCGATGCCTCTGCATCCCCGAGTTCAAAAATCCTGGACACTCAGGAGAATCGAGTCAATAGCACTTGTCTATATCAATACAGAAAAATAGCCTATCATCATATCCATAATGTCTCATAATAATAATCAAATGCCCAATAATGTAATAATCTGGATCACTTGGAAGGAAGTGTCCTCAAAGAATAAGTTTTCTCAGTGTGAACAAGAGCGAGATGTTACATACACCCCATCTTGGTCTAAACTTTGTCTTGAAGTTTCATAGTATATAAGTGCCGAAATAATGTGTATCACAGTATCATAAGTCTATCTATCAAAAAAAAATGGAAACTGTTGGCGCATATCATATGCGTCCTCCTAGGTCAACGACTGTGAACTATAGTTGTCCCACTCGACCTTGACATGATATATTGTTTGACGTCGTAGTTGTCGAATGCGATGATCCAGGATGTGGATCAGCTCAACCGTGAGTTCCCCCTCATCCAATACCTGCAAGGAACTTATGTCAATAATATGTGTAGGATCACTAATATAATGTCTCAAAATAGATACATGAAAAACATCGTGCATACGCCTCAAAGAATCAGGCGAGGCTCGTCGATAGGCCACAAGCCCCTTCATCTCCACAATCTCGAAAGGTCCCATGAACCTAGGAGAGATTTTAGCTCCCTTTCCAAACTTGATTGAACTCTTATGCAGTTTTACCCATAAGAAGACTCGGTCACCAACTTTGTAACTACGGTCGACACGGTGCGCATCGGCATAACTCTTCTATTGATCTTGCGCTTCTTTGATCTTTTGTCTTATTGTTTGCATTTTCTCTTCCATTTCTTGGATCGCTTCTGGTCCCACCATGATCCTATCCTCTATTCGATCCCAACTCAAAGGCATTTGACACGGTCGCCCATAAAGGAACTTGAGGTGCCATCTTAATGGTGCTTTGGTAGCTCTTTCTATAAGAGAAGTCTACCAGTGGAAAGAATTATTCCCAATGCTTTTGTTGGTCCATCACATACATGCGCAACATGTATTCCAAGGTTTAGTTCATTCGTTCGGTCTACCTACCATTCTTTGGTTGATACGCAATACTAAAGTTAAGTTGGGTTCCCAAGGCCTCTTGGAAACTAGTCCAAAATCGTCCAGTAAACACAAATCATCGATTGGATATAATTCTCTTAGGTACACCATGCAGCCTCACAATATCACTGATGAAAACCATAGCTATGCTAGGTGCCTAATATGTCGTACGCACCAGAATAAAATGAGCACTCTTCGTCAGAGTGTCAACTACCACAAAAATCGAGTCATGTCTCCTTGTCATCAGTGGAAATCTAACAATGAAACCATTGAAATAACCTCCCATTTTGAATCTAGAATAGCATGTGGCTGTAGTAATCCTGTTGGATGTCTATGTTTATCCTTTACCTGTTGACACTCTAGACATCTAGCCACATAGTTGACTATGTCTACCTTCATTCCCTTCCATAAGAATAAGGGTTTAAGATCCGCCCTCATCTTCGTGACTCCTTGGTGGGCCATGTACACTGCTCTATGAGCATCATTTAGGATCAAACTCCTCAACTCGTCGTTCGGTGGTACATAAATCCAATTTTTAAACCTCAATAATCCATCGCCATCAAATGTAAATTCTTCAAATATTGGTACCATCATGGTGTTTTGTCCAATAAAATCCTCTACCTCTTTGTACCAGTCATTGTAGTGTTATAAAGTCCCTGGACAACTTCCCAAACGAGCATTTGGACAATTTCCCAAACAATTTGTGCTCTCGCAGACACTGTAGTACCAAGCGCAAGTGCTCATCATGCTCCTATGTCGTCTGAGAGTAAATCAAAATATTGTCAATGAATACTTGGACGAACTTGTCCAAGTACTCATGGAACACCCCGTTCATCAAACTCATAAATATCCTTGGGGCGTTTGTGAGTCCAAACGATAAAACAATAAACTTGTAATTTCCAAACCTCGTCTTAAAGGCGGTCTTAGGGACGTCATCCTTCTTGATCCGTAACTGGTGATACCATGATCACAAATCGATCTTTGAAAACACCGCCGCACCCTTCATATGATCGAACAGATAATCAATCCTCGGTAACGGATATTGTTTCTTGATCGTTTCCTTGTTTAATTGACAGTAGACAATGTAGAGTCTCCATGACCCATCCTTTTTTCATATGAAGATAACAGGCGCGACCCACGGTGACACACTCGGACATATAAGTCCCAATTCCAACAACTCCTTCAGTTACATTCTCAACTCCTGTAACTCCAGGGTTGATATACGATAACGCGTTATCACTATTGGTTCAGTCCCTGGTTTTAGGTCTATGGTAAACTCCAATTCCCTCTCCGGCGACATCCCAGGTAACTCCTCTGGAAAAACTTCTACAAACTCTCTCACCACCGGAAGGTGTTCTAGACCATCCACTACTCCTTTTTCATTAACGCAAGGATCACATAAATCTTACATCCCTTGCACAAGATCTTCTGTATCTGCAAGGAAGAGATGAACCTCAGGGAAACTCCCCAGTTCCATCCTACAATCACGTGTCTTTGTCCCTCATCATCGACCAAGCTCAACTGTTTCGTCTTACAGTTGAGTATCGCCTCATGCAATTCCAACCAGTCCATACCAATCACAATGTCATAAGGTCCTAAGATCATGACATACAGGTTGCCCCCAGTGACAAACTCTCTCAGGTTAAGGGTACAGCCCGTAACCTTTCCTCCAACCTTTTTTTTGGCTCCAGAAGCCATCTCTACAAAGCTAAACTCATCCTGTTCGACTTCCTTTACCTTAATCCTTTTTAGCGTTGTACCAAAAATGAAACTCTTGGTAGCACTCGGATCTATCAAAATACTAAGGGTCTGGTCAACGACAATACCTGATGTCTCGAGCACAGTCGATTGGTGCTCTACCTGGCAGTTATTCATCGCTACATGAATCTGATGGGCCTTGCCCAAATCTTCCACAGTAGTGGGTCCAGATGATCTAGACGCTCTAGTCCTCTCCATTGGGTAGTCATGCTGGTAGTGTGGTTCCCCACATGTCCAACGCCCCTTCTTCGGTCCAGTACTCCTCGTACCCGAAGTAGAAGTTGACAACTCACCGACCTAGAATCTTGGTCTGTTCTGTTGAATAAGCCTAGACTGTTGCTGCTGCAGTCGACATTGTGGTCCTCGATAAGGTGTCCATTGTTGAGGCAATGGTCACCGAGGTGTCGTGAAAGAGGATCCTCTCTGGAAGCCACGATATCCTGTCATATGTCTGGCTAGTGTCTGATGCTGCAACACACCGAATGACACTTACCTTGCCGACCTCACTGGAGTCCTGCTCTGACCCTCGTTGATAAGTTCCTCCTCTTCTATGAGGGCCTTCTGGACAGAATCATGCAAGGTCTGAGGCATCAGAATCCTAAAATTTGCACGTGTGTTGACGTTAAGGCCAAACAAGAATCTGTTGACCTTAAGTTTCTCGTTATTAAGGTGGGGAGCATACCGAAGAAACTCCATAAAATGGGCCTCGTACTCGGGCACCGTATGAATTCCCTGTCATAAGGCGTTAAACTTGTTGAGCTGACACTCAATGAATGCCTCTGAAAGGTACCTCTCTCGGAACCATTCATTGAACGGTTCCCATGGCATGTCTTTGATGGCCATGTTCAGTTGTGGTAGAAGCATCTTCCAGCATAGAAGAGCGCTCCCTTTTAGTTGAAATACTTCCATGCAGACCTTCATGTTGGAGGTATAGTTGAGAAGTGCAAATCACATCAATATATTCTCTAATCGGGCCACGGTGGCTATGTCGTCTGGGGCACCAAAGAACTCGGGAAATTTGACCTTCTCGAGTTCACAATGAATGCTACCAGTACCGACTGGAGCATGCGGTGGACCCTCAGGGGGTGATGACACCCTGACCTCCTTTCTATCCAAACGGTTGATTAGTGCCTCAAACATGTGTTGAAAGGGCCTCATCATCCCAACCACATCACCCACCGCTATCTGCTCCTTCCAGACAACCTATTCGTCTCCCTGGGGGTTAGACCCCTTAGTTGTGGATGCTACTAGAGGCGTCGCACCTCCTCCCCTAGCACCCCGTCATCCACCTCTGTGACGTCCTCTAACCATGATTACCCGCATGAATACAAGTAAACTTAATTAGCAACATTATAATCAAATATCATATCAATAAAATATGTAGTGATCCAAAGTTGCAGGTTGAACCCTCTCTGATACCATATGTAACAACCCCTTCGTTACGACTACAAGTGAAGCAGAAAGTGCATATATATATATATTTTAATACAGGATGACAACAATTATTACAGCTAAACAACACATCTGATGGCAATCACCATGCTCACAGAACAGGCAACCGAGAACTATGACTCCACGCACTGGCACAAGAGAAATTGGGAGAAACAATGCGTAAAACAACAAGGAGAAACGACTACCCACTCGACACAAACATGACCACGCCTACAAGCTAAGGGACAAAATCCCCATCCTGACACAATGGCCTCAACAACGAGTTAACTAGAACCTCGATGATGTGCTACCAAACATAGGAAGGCATTCAACCCATGCACCAATAGAAAACTTACAACGATTAACAACACTCACACGGAAGGCACAAAAGCCAACCAAGTTATCATTCACCTTTATCCCATAGGGCACGCCATGATCCCCTCATCAAGACTCATGACATCCCCAGGTGATAGGTATGATGATAACTCTAGCGCTACCAAACCTATTTGGACCAAAGACTCCAGATGAATCCAACTCGCTAGGAGCCGAGTTACTGACATGAGGACTACACCCACACCCCAAGCAACATATCGAAAAGACACATGATAACACTCGAATTAAATTGTGCCAAGGACCAGAGGATTCTTGTTTCCTACAAGGCAACCTGTGGTGTATCGACAAGACCAATCATCCCTTCCATCTTGACCTAAGGTGCAAGGCGCATAACTGCCAAATAACTAAATGCTATTAAGGATTTTAGTTGATACATCTACTAAAATCTCATCCATTAAGCTTGTGCAAGATAATCAACCATTACGCCTACAACCTTTATGTATAAGAACCCTATTAACCCACCATTTCACCTCTTCCCAACAAAAGATAATCCTATTACGTTTAATAAAAATCAATAAACCCTAAAAATTTTGCATCTTTTAACATTAATAGTTATTATTTCTTATAACAATCTACTTATGTTTTCTTCCAGGATCACAATTTACTTAAACGGGTAAATTAGTTAAGTCATTTAAGTGTAAAAGGGGGTTGAGTTAAAATTTCCCGAAGAGATGTTTTAGGTGAATTTATTCTTCTCTAGAAACAAATAAATCATTGGCCATCAATTTAAGCTATTGTTGTCAATAAAATACTGAACATAACTTTCTTAACAGTCAAATACAAAAGCTATCAATAAAACTATCATGTTGCCTTATTATTACACAATTACTCATAATAAAAAAAATGTTGTTGATATAGATATCGTAACAGTCAATACAATCAAGGTTGTCAATAAGCAATAAAATTGTTGAATACTAAAATTTACTTACAACATAATTAAACTGTCATAACATTTAAGATCTGCATCGATAGCCTGGGATACCATAAAATCATAAGACTGTGAATCATTGTCATGATAGAATGCCAATAATAATGTCTAGAATCATTTTCATAATAGTATTAGACGGTGAATACGTTATGGTGAGATCCTCATAAAATCGCAACACAACATTGATAGCTATATAATTCGCTTACATTACGACGATAGCCAATTTAGGGACTGGGCATAACACGTAGCCTTAACACACAGGCATGTAAAATTGCAGCCTTAACACACAGTCATAACACTCAACCATGTAAAACCACAGCCATAACAGGTAGGCATAACACTCAGCCATGTAAAATCGTAGGCATAACACTCATCCATGTAAAATCGTAGCCGTAACACGCAAACATAACACTCAACGATGTAAAATCACAACCATAACATGCAGACATAACACTCAGCCATGTAAAATCGCATCCATAAAATGCAAGCATAACACTGAGCCATGTAAAATCGCTGCCATAACATGCAGCCATATAAAATTGAAAAACATAGGCATGTAAAAATCACAATAATGCAGGCATGTAAAAATCATAAAACGCGGGCACAAAACATAGGCATATAAAATCTACATTGAAATATTAACGCAGATAGATAATATATATATTTATCAACAATGAGTAGCTTGTTGTTCTTCAATGTATTTCACATTCAGTTATATAAATACGTTGTTCAACATATCCACATTAATATATCTGTAATTTTATATGCAAAAACGTATTATAATTACGTTGTCCCATTCAACTTGTCGAGTTCTAATGCAATCAACAGGGTAATGAAATTCACAGTTATAATGCTAAGTTTGCTAATAAAAATCACAGTCCAAACAATAAAAAAAAAAATGCCTCGACATTGCACTCAACAGGATAATGATTGCAGTAAAAAAAAAGGGTGAAGATTGTAGAGTATCCCAAGTAATATCTCCAGCCAATACACCCTCAAAAAAATGCAGTCCAAAATAATTTATAAATTGTCATTCGAGTGGGCAATTACGCAAGATAAATTCATAAAAATATTAATGTGCAGAGGTAAAATCACAGGCTAGAGGTGTAAAAAAAACGTAAGGTAAAATTCATAGAGAAAAAGGCAGATAAGATTTATAAAAACCATAGTAAATTTGTCGAGAAAAGCATTAAAAACGCAACGATCATTTCATCAAATGCAGAGATCATTTCATCAAACATAGAGGGTAATAAGCGGAGCACGGAAGGAAAGGATAAACAATCTTAAAAGTACTCATTCACAAAAGGTGCAAGGCAAACCATCAACGAGGAACAATCAACAGGGGTAGACAGCTGGGCAAACATCCTTCACTCATCATCCACGTACAGAAAAGTAGGGCATTAGAATCTATAGGTCGCTATGCACCAAAGTGACGACCGTCGATTCGGCTCCTGGCCGACTGCTCAGCCATGGACTAACGAACTAGGGATGATGACGAAGTAAAAAGAACAACTCTTCACAACAAATCAATAAAACCAAAAGGACAACCACAACGTTCAGGGATTGAATGCCAAGGGATTCAAGTCAAGCAGCGAGCTTAAGGCTATGGGGAATTTTAAGTTCTCAATTAAAATGCTAAGTTAACACCTTATTTACATAGTCAAAAGTACAGAAATGAAAGTGTAAGGTAAATAATAATCTACCATGCAGAATAAAAGAAAGCGTACCATATCCCGATTCAACCGCTTCAAGTCGTTTTCCTACGCACTCCATTTGGCTCCCGCTTTTCGATCAATGTGACTTAACTGGTACCTCCCAGCCAATTCTAGGGGTACTCTTCTTCCCCCTTAGCCCCCCTAGCTGTAAGGGGGCCACGCACACTAAACCAAAGAACAAATAGCTCACAACTCACCTCACAAGGCCGAGCTACCACTCCTCACCGAGATGGGTATCCCAACTCCCATAAGATAAGTCAGTCAAGTCTAAAATTCTGCATCGTAACATTATACATAGCCGAAGAGATCCATCCTCCTCCTCCCTCCTTTATATAGAGTTTCTAAGTCATTTCTTTCCCAATTTCCCATTTAATTTATTGTTCAATAATTTAATTCAGAAAAATCCTCCCCGTACATGTGTCACCCATCCCCTTCATTGCACCAAAAATTAATTTCATTAATTATTTAATTACTCCTATTTCCCTCACCCACCTAAAAACATTCCTAGAATCGCTCCTAGGTGTCCCCATATTCCCTTACACATTTTAATGAGTTACCCCCTTACTAATTTACTAGTTGAGTTCAATTTAGAAAGTTCTTAAAGGCAAGATTCTTTGTTAAGTTAGTCATTTTGCATTTTCCTTCTGTTTCCGTTTCTCTTTATGTTTCCCTCTTTTTCCCTTAGTTTCCTAATTCTTTTAAATTTCCCTCTTTCCTTTTTTATCTAAAACTCAAATTAGCAAGTGTAGACTTTACCCTTTTCCCCCTTTTTCATTTTAGTTAAAAATTTTAATTAACACATATAACAAACAATTATTCCCCCCGTTTTAAAGTTTAATCCCTCAAAGTAATTTGATTTTTTTATATATAAATTAATTGAATTGCTTACCCTCTTCTCGTCACATTTTTAATGATTATTATTAGTATTATTTATTCATTTATTTATTATTATTATTTTTTTAACCACAAGTATCACTTAAACTTAGATTTTATTTTCCTAGACTCGACGACATTTTATTAGGGAATTCATTTTTGAATCTTTCTTATCACAATATTCGTTCTAAGGCCATATAGGTTTATTCACTTATTAGTTAACAACGCGACGTGACCTTCAGGATGCACTAGGTTCTCCAACGGTGCCACTCGCCTCATTTTGTTTCTCTTGTGCGACATGCCCTTCAGGACGCACTACGTGCTCCAAGGGTGCCACTCGCGTCTTTCCATTTTTCGGGTGCAACGTTCCCTTCACGACACACTACATGCTCCAAGGGTGCAACTCGCCTCTTGACTGACTTGGTAGACATTAAAAACCCCTGGAGTCAATATTCCGTTAGGTGATCTTGTGGGAGACTAAGGGCCTCTAAGTGATAAGGCTCATGTCTTATTGCATGCCCCTTAGAATCATCATGATCGACTGTCGTAGTCTTCCCTCAAGACATCGTGGGTCTTGTCGAACTAGGTAATCGTTAACCTACAGTTCGAGCCACGACTGGAGTGCTAGTAGGATGTGGCAGGGTTGTTGTCAACACCTCTCCCTCAACGTCTCTAGTAGTCGTGCATGAGCCCTCTACTCCACATGTGAGTCTGGTTAGCAAGCTATCGTCAGCTTGCATCATCAATGAATCATGTCAGAAACAAAATCCATAATCATAACATCTAATCAGATGCACATATGTCATGTATACAATAATCAAACTCCAATAGTCCACTCCTTGAATCGATCTGGAGTCCAAGGGTTTCATCGGTGCCTCTGCATCCTCGAGGTCCAAAATCCTGCACACTTAGGAGAACCGAGTCAATAGCACCTGTCTATATCAATACAACAAAATAACCTGTCATCATATCCATAATGTCTCATAATCATAATCAAATTCCCAATAGTGTAATAATATGGATCACTTGCAAGCAAGTGTCCTCAAAGAATAAGTTCTCTCAGTGCACGCAAGAGCGGGATGATACAATAACATAGCATATTACATGTCCAAGGAATATGGGTCAAGGTATAATCCCTCATCCATATTCCTACCCAAACTATACCATATTTCAACTTAAATAAATATAAAACCATATGTATGTTAAGACCTTTGCGGTGACGCATTGATAGTGGGGGCTATGTTAAGGTTTATGGAGTTCATGTAGGTTGCAGGTTTGACCCCCGTCGACTCCATAAATTTTACATACCTCTATCCAATATAGGCCAATGGGAGGCTTCCATGTGGTCGCCTCTCATTAGCTCATCCATGCAACATGTCGTTCAACAATTGGACCACATGTTTGCTACTTGTCAACCACCAATTGATCCACTTGTGTTATAATTTTTCTAGTCATATTCCAATAACTATGTTCCATGTTTCATCATTGTTGTGGTGACATGTGTCACCTCTTTTTTCCTTTGACCTTTGAATCAAACTTTGACCGTTCATAACATTTTCATACGAACTTCATTTGAGTTGAAATTTGCGCCATTAGAAAGCTATCGCTAAGATCTATGCATTAGTGGACCTTTGTGAGAATTCATGGATCCTCCTAGATCACCAAGTTTAAATAAATAATACTCATACCGATTGATACCTTCATACCAGTTCCCACCACCATCTAGCTAAAAAATTTGGTGTCCTCAAAACCCTGATTACTCAAACCATTTGCATATCCACCCCTCAATTCCTCATGGAGGAAAAATCCCACCTTACCAAGGTCATTTTTTCCAATGACTACTCTCTCTCTCAAATCAATCATTCCTTCCACTCAATCAACAATCCTAAATCTAAATAAAAAAATCACCTCATACTCGTCCTAGTCTCGATCTCTCATTTCTATACCCTATATCGAGGGCACCATTGATCATATCTCAAAAATTCTGGTTAAGAATAATATTAAAACCATATTTGAACCTTAAAAAACACTCAAAAAATGTTTTAGAACTCTAAAAGATAAATCTATCTTGATGCTTGGTCGAGGAGTTTACACAATTCCCTGCTCTCATGAAAAATATTACATAGGTCAAATTGGAAGATCCTTCAAAGCTTGTCTTAAAGAGCATATAGATGACACTACCCTCAACGAGATTTCTAGATAAGTTATTGTTGAACACTCCAAATCCAAACACCTGATTGGTTTGACCAAAATAAAATTTTAGCCTATTCTCATCATTACTCCTCTCATCTCATTTGATAAGCTCTCAAAATTGAAAAACATCATAATAATTTCAATCGCGAAGATCGCTACAAACTTAGATAATCCTCGAAGCCCACCATTCGTCACCTTGATCATCATTCTTCTTCTAGTTAGACTTTAGTCACATGTTTTTCCTAATCCTTGCCCCCATATTTATTCTTTCCCTAACATTCTAAATGGACCTTTCTAATGTCTCCTCCCATCTTTTTTCCCTTTATCCTAGTCA
>JZKD02S1619074.1:124286-136338 GCA_000966675.3 Picea glauca
ATTTGATAATAAATAAAATGTTGGTAATTGTAATTTATTTGCAAGATTTTCGTAACATAAAATGTAAAGTGGTTATCATGTATGGTAAGGGTTATTGTAGTTTTGTGGTTATTAGGTAACATATAAGATGTATTGTAATTGTAAATTATGGCCAGGATATTGTGATATAAATGTATGGTTGTTATTATTTTATGGTAATGAATTTATGCACAAAGCTAAAACAAGCTAGTATTAATGCCAGAGACATTACCCTTAACCACCAGCGAATGGTCTTATTTTCAAACATGTTTGTTAATGTCCTTTACAACTTGATTTAGATTATGCCTTGATGCCTTTATGCACTTGGGACATGCGAAGACGGGCTCATAATGGAGGTTGGAATAGACTCTGTCAAATTACCCTGCTTGCTGTATAAATGGTCATAGTCTTGAAATTTGATTTAAAGTACACCTCCCATGCATTACTGAAATGAGTAATTTAATGAGTTAATTAATGATTCACCGTCACAAATTGCCTTAATGTAGATAGCCTAGTTGACTGCGATATTGATGGTTATGTTTTTATCATTGGCTTAGTAGGCTTGGTCTCACTATGTCGGGTGGGATGTAGATGCCTCCATGTTCCTCAGAACAGTCGCCAGCCCTAAGACCTTAAATGGTTAAAATCGATGGGAACCTGGGCTTGAGTGTTGCTTATGTGTCTTGGAGGTCCTAGCCCTTGCAGGGTAGGATGGGCAAGTAGTCAGTCTTATTATTTATCAGTCGATTGTTGTTCATTACTGGAAAATGTTGATGTGCATCTTAGACCTTTATGTTGATATCGTAGTTGTAAGTGTCATGATTCGTCGTCATGTGGTGACATGGAGTATAATATCTTGTTACCTTATACACACGCACACACACAAAAAAAAAACTTTTTGCACTTGTTATAAAGAGGTTTGTCGTCGTAATGAGGAGGATCATTACATATGGTATCAAAGCGAGTTCGACCCGCGACTTGGGATCGCTACGAATTTCGTTGACATGATTTGAATATACTGTTGCTAATCGAGTTGATTGTGTGCGTGCAGGTAATCATGGTTAGAGGATGTCACAGAGGTATATGACAGGGTGCTAGGGGAGGGGGCACGACGCCTCCAGTAGCATCTACGCCTGAGGGGTCTAACCTCCAGGGAGACGAGCAAGTTCTCGAAAAGGAAAAGATAGCAGTTGGCGACGTAGTTGGGATGATGAGATCCTTTCAGTGTATGTCTGAGGCATTGATTAGCTATTTGGACAGAGATGAGGCCAGGGTGCCGACACCCGCTGAGGTTCCGCCTTGCACACTGGACGTTACTGGTAGCATTCATCATGAACTCGAGAAGGTCAAATTTCCTGAATTATTTGGTGCCCCGGATGGCACAGCCACCGAGGCATGGTTGGAGAACATGGTGATGTGCTTTGCACTTCGCGATTATTCCTCCAACATGAAGGTCTGCATGGTGGTCTTTCAACTGAAGGGGAGTGCTCTTCTATGGTGGAAGACGCTCCTACCGTAGCTGAACATGGCCGTTGAAGATGTGTCATTGGAACTGTTCGAGGAACGATTCTGATTGAGGTACCTTTCAGAGGAATTCATTGAGCGTCAGCTCAATGAGTTCAATGCCTTACGATAGGGAGGTCGTACGGTGCCCGAGTACGAGGCACGTTTTATGGAGTTTCTCCGATATGCTCTACACCTTAACACAGAGAAACTCAAGGTCAATAGGTTCATATTCGAACTTAACGACAGCCTGCGTGAAAAGGTTAGGATTTTGATGCCTCAAACCTTGCACGATGTCATCCAAAAGGCCCTCATAGTCGAGGAATAGATTATGAGTGCAGGTCAGATTAGGACTCTAGCGAGACCAACAGGGCAGGGTTCATCTGGAACACCGTAGCACCAGACACCAGCGAGACATACGCCGGGATATCATGGCTTCCAAAGGGGATCCACTTTCACTACAACCCAGTGACCACCGCCTCAGCAGCGGACACCTTATTGGGGACCACAGCATCAATAGCAGTGTCGCCCACAACAACAATAGTTTAGGCATGTTCAGCAAAACAAACCAGGGTTCCAGGTTGATGGGCCGTCATCTTCTACTTCAGGTACCAGGACTACCGGGCCGAGGAAGGGGTGTTGGACGTGTGGGGAGCCACACTACCAGCGCGACTGTCCTGTGGAGAGGAACAGAGCGTTCAGGTCAGCCAGACCCACTACAGTGGGAGATATGGGCAAGGCCCATTGGATTCATGCACCTGTGAATAACCGCTAGGCATAGCACTAGTCGATTGTGCTCGAGAAGACAGGTACCATCGCTAACCAGAGCCTTAGTGTTTTGATAGATCCTAGTGCTACCGAGAGTTTCATTTTTGGTGCAACACTAAAAAGGATTAAGGTAAAGGTAGTCAAATAGGACAAGTTTAGCTTCGTAGAGATGGCTTCGGGAGCCAAGAAGAAGGTTGGAGGAAAGTTACAGGATGTGCCCTTAACCTGGGAGAGTTTTTCACGAGGACCAACTTGTACGTCATGATCTTAGGATCTTATGATGTCGTAATTGGGATGGATTGGTTGGAATCGCATGAGGCAATACTCAACTGTAAGACAAAATGGTTGAGCTTGATTGATGACGAGGGACAGATACGTGTGATTGTAGGATGGAACCAAGGAGTTTCCCTGAGGTTCATCTCTTCCTTACAGTTACAGAAGAGTATGCACAAGGGATGCAAGCTTTATTCGATCCTTGTGTTAAACGAGAAGGGAGTAGCAGAAGGTCTTGAGCACCTTCCAGTGGTGAGAGAGTTTGTGGACGTGTTTTCAGAGGAGTTACCTAGGATGCCGCCAGAGAGGGAATTGGAGTTTACCATAAACCTAAAACTGGGGACTGAATCGATAGCAAGAACGCCTTATCGGATGTCGATCCCGGAGTTACAAGAGTTAAAAATGAAACTAAAGGAGTTGTTGGACCTGGGACTGATATGTCCTAGCGTGTCATCGTGGGGTGCACTGGTTATTTTCATATGAAAGAAGGATGGATCGTGGAGGCTTTGCATTGACTACTGTCAACTGAATAAGGCCACGATCAAGAATCAGTATCCCTTGCCGAGAATTGATTATCTGTTCGATCAAATGAAGGGTGCGACGGTGTTCTCCAAGATCGATTTGTGATCAGGGTATTACCAGTTGTGGATCAAAGAGGATGGCATCCCTAAGACTGCCTTTAAGACGAGTTTGGACACTACAAGTTTACTATTTTACCGTTTGGACTGACAAACGCCCCAGGGGTATTATGAGTTTGATGAACGGGGTGTTCCGTGAGTACTTGGACAAGTTCGTCCAAGTATTCATTGACGATATTTTGATCTACTCTCAAACGATGGAGGAGCATGACGAGCACTTGCACTTGGTACTATAGTGTCTGCGAGACCACAAATTATATGGGAAGTTGTCCAAATTCTATTTTTATCAATCAAGGATTCACTACTTAGGGCACGTCATCTCCAGCGAAGGTATCGTCATGGATCCAGCCAAGGTTGAGGCTATTATGGAATGGCCTGCCCCGACGAAAGTCACGAAATTACGTAGCTTTATGGGTTTAGAAGGATACTATAGACAGTTTGTCGAGGGATTTTTGAAGATAGCAAATCCAATCACGGAATTGCAGAAGAAAAACAAGAAGTTTGTTTGGACCGAGAAATGCGAGGAAGCATTTCTGAGGCTTAGGGAGTTGTTAACAATAGCGCCAATACTAAAGGTCCCTGACATGGATGTGGACTTCTTGGTATGCACAGATGCATCCAAGGAAGGTTTAGGTGGAGTCTTGATGCAAGACGGACGAGTAATTACTTACATTTCGAGGAAGCTGAGAAGGCATGAGGAGAACTATGCGATGCACGATTTGGAGTTATTATCCATCGTATACACCTTAAAGGTTTGGAGACACTACCTTGTTGGATGAAAATTTGAACTAAAGACTGATCATTGTGGACTACAACACATTTTTACGCAAAAAGACCTAAACGTGTGACAACGACGTTGATCGGAATTGCTTAGCGAGTACGACTTTGAGATTACTTAAATAAAGGGAACAATGAACCAAGTGGCAGATGCTTTGAGTCAGAGACCACGCATCTTTTCGGTGTTTTCTTTTCAGACGAATATACGTGAAAATATTCTCACTTTACAGCGTGACGATGATTGGTACAAAGAGGTTGAGGGTTTTATCGGACAAAACACAATGATGGTACCATGATATGAGGGATTTTCATTTGATAGCGATGGGTAATTGAGGTTTAAAAGTCGGATTTATGTACCACCAAATGACGAGTTGAGGATGTTGATCCTGAGCGAAGCTCATAGAGAAGTTTACATGGCACACCCGGGAGTCACGAAGATGAGGGTAGATCTTAAACCCTTATTCGTCTGGAGGGGAATGAAGGCTGACATAGTTAACTATGTGGCCTGGTGTCTAAAGTGTCAATAGGTAAAGGATGAACATAGACACCCATCAAGATTACTACAACCACATGCTATTCCAGAATCGAAATGGGAGGTCATTTCGATGGATTTTATTGTTGGATTGCCACTAACGGCAAGGAGACATGACTCAATTTTCGTAGTAGTAGACATTCTGATGAAGAGTGCTCACTTTATTCCTATGCGTATGACGTATCAGGCACCTGAAATTGCTAGAGTTTTCATCAGTGAGATTGTGAGGCTACATGGTGTGCCTAAGAGGATTATATCTGATCAAGGATCAGTGTTTACTGGACGATTTTGGACGAGTTTCCAAGAGGCCTTGGGAACCCAACTTAACTTTAGTACTGTGTATCACCGAGAGACTGACAGGTAGACAAAATGAATGAACCAAACCTTAGAAGACATGTTGCGCATGTACGTAATGGACCAACAAAAGCATTGGGAAGAATTCTTTCCTCTAGTAGAGTTCGCTTACAACAACAGTTACCAAAGCACCATTAAAATGGCACCTTTCGAGTTTCTTTACGGGCGACCGTGTCAAATGCCCTTGAGTTGGGATTGAATTGAGGATAGGGTCCTGGTGAGACCAGAAGTGATCCAAGAAATGGAAGAGAAAATGAAAACCATAAGACAAAGGATTAAAGAAGTGCAGGATCGACAGAAGAGTTATGTCGATGCGCACCGAGTCGACCGTAGTTACGAGGTCGGTGGTTGAGTCTTCTTGCGAGTTAAACCGCATAAGAGTTTGATCAAGTTTGGAAAGGGAGATAAACTCTCTCCTAGGTTCATGGGACCTTTTGAGATTGTTTAGAGAAAGGGGACCATGGCCTATCGACTAGCCTTTCCTGATTCCTCAAGGCGTATGCACGATGTTTTTCATGTATCTATTTTGAGACATTACATTAGTGATCCTACACATGTGATTGACATGAATTCCTTGCAGGTATCAGATGAGGGAGCGCTCACGGCTGAGCTGGTCCGCATCTTAGATCATCACGTTCGACAGTTATGACGTCGAACGGTAGACCGGGTCAAGGTCCAGTGGGACAATTATAGTCCACACTTGGCGACCTGGGAGGATGCATATGATATGCGCCAACAGTTTCCATTTTTTTTTGATAGATAGACATATGATACTGTGATACACTTATTTCGGCATTTATACTATGAAACTTTGGGACAAAGTTTAGACCAAGAGGGGGTGTATGTAACATTTTGCTCTGGTGCAATGAGAAAACTTATTCTTTGAGGACACTTGCTCACAAGTGATCCGGACTATTATGATATTAAAACATTTGTCCTTGATTATGATGCGTTATGGTAGATGACATGATGTTTTACTGCTTTGACATAGACAGGTGCTATTGACTCGGTTTTACTGAGTGTACAGGGTTTTGGACCTTGAGGATGGAGAGGCATCGACAGAACCCCTTGGACTCTGGATCAAGTAAGGGAGTGTGCTTGGGGTTTGATTGTTTACTGTGATTTAGTACATTGGATTAGATGATATGATGTGGACATGTTCTGACACGATTGTTGATGATGCAGGCTAACGATAGCTTGCCGACCAGACTCACATATGGAGTAAAGGGGCCACACACATGATTTCCAGAGAGGTTGAGGGAGAGGTGTGGACAGCAGCCCTGCCACAACCTACTAGCACTCCCGTCGTGGCTCGAACTGTAGGTTAACGATTACGTAGTTCGAGAGGACCCACACTGCCACGAGGACAGACTACGATAGTCTCTCACGATGATTCTAAGGGGCACGCAATAAGGCGGGGGCCTTATTCCTTAGAAGCCCTTAGTCTCCCACAAGTTCACCTAGCGGAGTGTTGACTCCAGGGGTTATTGATGTCTACCAATCAGTCAAGAGGTGAGTGGCACCCTTGGAGCACATGGTGCATCCTGAACGGCACGTTGCGCAAAAGAAACACTAGAGGCGAGTGGCACCCTTGGAGCATGTGGTGCATCCTGAAGGGCATGTTGCACAAAATAAATACTAGAGGTGAGTGGCACCCTTGGAGCACGTAGTGCGTCCTGAAGGGCACGTTGCATTGATGATGTTAAAGGAACGAACCTAGATGGCCCTAAGACTAATATCTCATAAGAAATTTTAAAACAACTCACCTAATTAAAATGTCACCTAGTTCAGAATCTAAGTCCTAAGTCTAAAACTTCACTAGGGGTAAAATTTTGTCTACCCGTAAGAAATTATCTCTCTAAAAATAAAATAATAAAGTAAAATAAAAACCACTTAAGTGATAATGGTAGAMTTCATAAATTTTTGGGTAAAATGAARAGAGTAAGAACTTAAATAAAATATKTGAAAMRRGRGGKGTAAAGMAKAATWTARTTTTTAACTTGTGAAAGCATAAAAGATATTTAATTAATAATAAAAGGAAAAKATTAAATAGYGCAACTGYYRTTTTGGCTCTAATAAAAAGGGRAAARAAGGGAATAATAAAAATTAGGAAACTAAGGAATGGAGGAAACATAATAAGGGAAAGAGGGGAACTTATGGTAAAAAGYGAGGTCAACATAGTAAAGAATYTGCAATTAAGAACCTTCTAAATTGAACTAAATTAACAACTTCATTTTAGGGAAAGTATTTAAACCTGTAAGGGAATCTAGGGACACCTAGGAGTAAAAATAGGAGTAACTCTAGGTGGGTGAGGGAAATAAGACAATTTAATAAATTAAAGAAAATAGTTAATGGAGGAACGTGGGGGATGAATGACACTTGTACGAAAGAGAAATTTTTCGAAGATTTTATTAAAACTTAAAGTAAATGAAATTTGGGGAAAGGGGAAGTTCTAAAACTCTATAAAAGAGAGGAAGGAGGAGGAAGAAAGGGGATCGATTGTTAGCGTAATGTTACGCTGCCGGATTTGTGACTTCACTGATTACTTGTGGGGAGTTGGGATTTCCCATCTCAGATAGGAGTGGTAGCTCGGCCTTGTGAGGCGAGCTGGGAGCTAGATGTACCATCTGGATAGTGTGTGGCCCCTTTGCGGCTTGGGGGGATAAGGGGGAAGTAAAGTACCCCTAGCATTGGCTGGGAGGTATCGGTGAGGTCTCAACGATCGACGAGCGGGAGCGGCATGGAGCGCGCGGACGTCATACGAGGTAGGCGATAAGGCAAAGGTACGCTGGTTAATTTGTAGAGTAGAATGCATTAGTAACCTATGCTAGATCTGTATGTGGATTGTAAATGGAAGATTTATGTCTTGAGCCCCTACCCATTCATTGATTGCCTAAAGTTTTTGTGGTCATCTTTCTGGTTTGGGTTTTACTGTTTCATGGTTTGGATCCTTACGCCAGCGTGTTACTCTTCGTGGCTATATATTCCTGGATGTGATATCTTCACTTTTAATTTATTAATGTGTTATCACAACAGTTTTCTCTATAAAATAAATTATTAGTGAACCTTGATAGCTACTTCCCTAAGCACTAAACTCCTTTTGTTAGAACGACAATTTTATATATTTGGGTCTGACAACAATTTATATTTAAATGAAAATTTTTGATTTATATTTCAATGGAGAGGTGCTTCACTGGTATTGCAGTGATTATATTTTTAATTGACAAATTTAGAGCTTATAATTCAACAACGCATTCATACTTTGTCCTTCAAACAACGAATTTGATGTCCATACTCCAATGGTGAATTGTAGTTTATAGTGTTGGTTATTGTTTCATTGGGATGGTAGCGACTGATATTTAAATGATAGTGGTAGGATTCATGATCAATGGCATTTTCGTTTTTGTAAGGGGGTACTGAGTTTTTCTTTGGAAATTTGATTGGATAATCTGATAATGAAATGGCCTTAACTCCTGCATTAACCCTGATTGTGCATGGGTGATTCTTACTTCCTGCCCTTAAAATTTTATTCTTCTGCACTTCCACCTAAGCTCCCTGGTAGTTTTTCTGAGGTAGCGGTCAGGATTCTAGAGCGTTCTCCTTGGCATTACCCTTAGCTAAGGGTTGCATTTTATTCTGAGTAAATTCGTGAGATTTTCAAGCTGTGCATCCTTCCCGATTTTTGGTATCCACGTGTTCATCTACTCCAAGTGATACGATCGTTTTCCTTTATACATTTCTGAAGCCAAGAGTTCCCTTGATCTCCTTTACTTGTTAAAGGGGAGACCGATCGATTTTAATTCCTTGACCATGGTTTTTTTTTCTTACCATTCCCCAGTTGTCTCTTGTGTGAGGTATAGATTGCCCTGGACTGGTGTCAATGCTGAGACTGCACCTGCGGCCAACGAATTTTTGTGGTGTAGTTCGAACTGTGTAATGGATTTTGATTTCCTGAGTAACTGGGTATGGATAGTCAATATTTAGGTCCTGGCGTTCTATTTTTAATTGCTTAAACCCAGGGTTGGTACCCTGTGAAAATTTCACGCTGCGCAGAGTTCTCTCGTGCACTGTACAAATTGTAGTTGATTATTTTCCGGTGAAGGTGTGTCATTTTTAATGCTTCGTTGACCATGATGGATCACCAGATCTTGTTAGTGTTTCACCTATGTCGTTCAGGAGGAGTAACTGTTGCGCTATTCATTACACTCAATCTTCTAAAACTTAAACAAACCGATTGTCATCTGGTTAGGATAAACCGAATTGTAACCTTGTCCAGTTATTTAAATTACTAATTTATCAATTCATGATGTCCCATTCATGCAACCCTTAACTTATCTTGATTATCTCGTTGGTTAACCCTAAATAACTTCTACTTTCGTTAAGCCTTGAACAATTGTTGCACCCTTGAAATTAATGGGTTCCTTATCTGTAAGCACACATCACCAGTTGAGCCACAAGTCAGCATACAAGCCCTGCACAAGCGCCTAGTCTTCTCTTCATATGCCTCATCTTTCCTTAGGATTTCCATTTTCAGATATAATAAAAAGAAATATGATGTTTATTGGAATGTTTATTTTCTTAAAAGGATAAAAATGACAATGATGTACAAAACATGATTTCTAGGTGTAAAATAAAGAATATGATTTTCATTCGTAATAAAAAGAATATGATTTTCAATAGAAAGAATTTTAATCACAAACGATTTACATTATGATTTCATTATGATTTGTTTCATTACGTTCATCATTTGTATTTTATATTGTAATATTATTGAAATGTAAGTTCATTGTAATTTATTGGTTGAAACCTGTATTTGTAAGGTTCTTGCAAAATGAAGAATGCTATGTTAGCATTGATAACTTATGAAATGTAAGCTCCTCATTGTTTATTTGCAATGTTTTTATCATGTAAGGTCATTGAAATTTTATGGTTGAAACATATAAAATGTATGTAATTGTAATTTATTGCAAGGGTTTAGTAATAAAAAGGGTAAAGTGGTTATCATGTATGGTAAAGGATATTGCAGTGTTATTGTTATTTGATAATAAATAAAATGTTGGTAATTGTAATTTATTTGCAAGATTTTCGTACCATAAAATGTAAAGTGGTTATCATGTATGGTAAGGGTTATTGTAGTTTTGTGGTTATTAGATAACATATAAGATGTATTGTAATTGTAAATTATGGCCAGGATATTGTGATATAAATGTATGGTTGTTATTATTTTACGGTATTGAATTTATGCGCAAAGCTAAAACAAGCCAGTATTAATGCCAGAGACATTACCCTTAACCACCAGTCAATGGTCTTGTCTTGGAACATGTTTGTTAATGTCCTTTACAACTTGATTTAGATTATGCCTTGATGCCTTTATTCACTTGGGACATGTGAAGACGGGCTCATAATGGAGGTTGGAATAGACTCTGTCAAATTACCTTGCTTGTTGTATAAATGGTCATAGTCTTGAAATTTGATTTAAAGTACACCTCCCATGCATTACTGAAATGAGTAATTTAATGAGTTAATTAATGATTCACTGTCGTAAATTGCCTTAATGTAGATAGCCTTGTTGACTGCGATCTTGATGGGTATGTTTTTATCATTGGCTTAGTAGGCTTGGTCTCATTGTGTCGGGCGGGATGTAGACGCCTCCATGTTCCTCAGAATAGTCGCCAACCCTGAGACCTTAAATGGTTAAAATCGATGGGAACCTGGGCTTGAGCATTTCTTATGTGTCTTGGAGGTCCTAGCCATTGCAGGGTAGTACGGGCAAGTAGTTAGTATTATTATTTATCGATCGATTGTTGTTCATTACTACCAGATGTTGATGTGCATCTTAGACCTTTATGTTGATATCGTAGTTGCATGTGTCATGATTCGTCGTCATGTGGCAGCTCATAGTATAATGTCTTGTTACCTTGTACACACGCACACACCAAAAAAAAAAATTTTCACTTGTTATAAAGAGGTTTGTTGTCATAACGAGGAGGATCGTTACACTAAGTTCATAGATGGGGTAGAGTTAGATGTTGTACCACTTGATATTTGTGGAATTACTTTGGGAAGTCCTTATTTATATGACATAAAAGATATATTATATAGGGGGGAGAACAAGTATTGTCTTACAAAGGATGAGATTGAGTATATTGTAAGAGCCCATCATGAGAAGAGTAACTTGTCTCTTATTACTACAGGACAAATCAAGAATGAATTTTGTACTCATGATTGTAAAAGCTAAGGATAATGATAAATCCAAAGCTTTCAGAGGATGTGATCCTAAACATAAAGATGGATTAGTTAATATTATGTATAACTATGATGAAGTGTTTCAGGAACCACCAGGATTACCTCCAAGGATAAAAATACAACATGAGATCCAACTGCAACAAGATGCACCTCTTCCTAACATTGGCATGTATAGGTTATCAGTGCTTGATAATGAGGATATAAATATGCAAGTTTGGGAGTTGTTTGAGAAATGAGTCATCTGACCAAGTACTTATCCATGTGTATCACCCATTGTGTTGGTCCCAAAGACATACAATACATGGAGAATGTGTGTGGATTTCTAGGCATTGAACAAAATTGCAATGAAGAACGTTTACCCTCTCCTCGTATTGATGATTTGTTGGATCAATTAAAAAATGCAACTTATTTCACTAAGTTAGACTTAATAAGTGGTGATCATCAAGTAAGCATTTTTGAAGATGATATCTGGAAAACTTTTTTTAAACCAAAACAAGGTTTATTTGAGTGGTTGGTTATTCCCTTTGGTATTTGTAATTCTCCTACTAATTTCATGTGGGTTATGAATGGTGTATTTAGGTAATTCATAGCTGATTTTTTAATAGTCTACTTAGATGATATGTTGGTTTTGAATAAAAGCTGGGAAGATCACATAAATCATGTTGGGAAAGTCTTAGATGTTTTCAAAAAGGAGAAATAGTGCCTAAATATGTCAAAATGTGAATTTGGGAAAACATCTTTAGTTTATTTGGGCTATATAGTAGGGTGTGGTGAATTGAAAATTGATCCCTCTAAATTTGAAGCCATTATGAAGTGGCGTAAGCCTAATAATGGGACAAAAGTTAGGAGCTTCCTTGGGGTAGTTCAGTATTGGGGGAAGTTCATTGCTAAATTTTCTTTTATTACATCTCCTTTACATGCTTTGACAAGTACTAAGAAAGTA
>JZKD02S1619074.1:141671-152800 GCA_000966675.3 Picea glauca
GGGGGAAGGATAGTACCCCTAGCGTTTGGCTGGGAGTTACCGGTGAGTTCATTGCGGTCGGCAAGCAGGAGCAGGAGCGTCAGGAGCACAGGAATCATTGCGGCAAGCAAATAAGCCAAAGGTATGTTCCTGAACTGAGTAGAGTAGAATGCATAGTGATTGCTACTGAGATTATGGTTGTATGGATGCAATATCATTTCCTCGTCCTTTAAACTCTGCAAGAAAAAGGGGGGGGGTATTTCCGAAAGATTTTCATTTTTATAAATTGTACAGTTTTAGGGTTTTTGCTAAATTGTTTGGGTTTATATTACTTCATTTTTACCCTTTCGTGGGCTCTTTGCTTGGGCTGAATGTGTTGATTTTTGTTGGGCATTTTAAAATATACTGAGATTTGTTTGAACACGGAGTATTGAGAATGTTGGTGGGCGTATAAATCTGTTGTGGGTGTTTTTTTTAGTAGGTAATCTTCTTTTCACCTGGGCGTGTTTTTCGTGCCGTAGACTTGCTCCTTTACCATAAGCGATTTATATGCGCTTGGGCATTTGATTATTTGTTTTGGGAGTTTGTTTATCTCCGTGGGTTTTCTACTGTTACTGGGTGTTTTTATACACAGGGGGATTCCTTTTCTTCTGCGGGTTTTCCTTTTTTTTTACCCTGGGCGTTTAATCTGTTGCTGGGCGTCCACACACGTGGCCCATGTTTTAAATTATGGCTGGGTTGTTGTATTCGTGGCCTGGGTTGTGGTATTGGATTGTTCCCTTTTGTATTCCAGTAAAATCGTATTTGTTATATTCCGTCACTTATGATTTAAACCTCATTGCCTTCTTGTGGTCACAGCCGTCATAAACTCACTGCCAGATTTAGAGATTATTCATCATTACAATTTTACAATAAGCTATGCTAGAGTAAAGGTATTAAATGTCAATTTAGGGTTAGACACCGGGCTCAACGGTTGAATTTGAGATGCAATTTAGTTGAGGGAAAGTGAAGTGTTGATTCGTTTACTACCAAATTTAGCTGCTAATACGTTGATTGCGGTTATTTCATTCTAGTTGCAACTTAAGCTATGGTTATTTTAGTTTTAATTATTGTAAATTAAAACACTATATTTTAATTTTCTGTTGGTAAATTTTTGTTTTTAAAACTACGGTCATAGCCCCTTGTCTGTTTCTGTCGTTTCTTGCATTGCCAGTATTATTGAAAGGGTCTGCGATCTACTTTGTAGCATGTTCCTTGTCGTAGGGTTATAATTGGCTCCTGAGGGTTATGGTGTTGTGATTGTATTCCCTTCCAGGTATATGAGTTTCTTGACACAACCTAAGACCTATCGTGTAACACTTCGTCCATTAACTGCAAATTTTGAAGGTTCCTTCCTTTTACCAGTTCTCCCCTCGTCCTGGCGCGCTCTTACCACTTAGAGCAGACAAGTCGCATCACCCCCTTGGCTGCGCCCAATCCATAACTCCTGTAGTGCCTTGTTCACCCTAGCTGGAGATTTAACTGAACACAACCCTTGCACGGTCCCCGTCTGCGATTGGATTAAGACGCAGGCCTCCACCCACGAATATGGTTCTAAACTCGTGCCTTACAGCTGTGCAGCAGAACTCTTACATCGAAACCCTTGATATTCCGGTCTGCCATTCTTTCCGTGGTATTGACGTTATTATCCTCCTCTAGATCGCATGATCTCTCTGTTCCCACCTTAGATTTTGGAAATCCAAAAGTGCACAGGTCACTAGGGTGGCTGTAACATAAATCGAGTTGTAATATTATTAAATATTGTTAATATGGAGACCAACTACGCAATTAAACTAAAACTGAGGTATTTACGCTCTAAAAGTAGATGATGGTTTGTTATACTTATTCTCTAGTGAACGTTGAAAGTTTAAAAAAAAAAAAAAAAACAATAATTTGTTTATATATAATGATATGTATATATCTTGTAAGGTGATGCAATACGTGTACATGGGTGGAAATAAATAATACTAAGAGACTTTTCTTCATACTCCTCCTTTCAATTTTGATATCATTTGCCCTCAATAGTGGTGAGGTTATTGTAAGGTATGGGATTAATCGTTAAACTAGCAACGGGAATATTAGTTTAACTGTCATATTAACTTTCATTTAATGGCCTTGGTACTACTTGTTTAATTGAAATATTAATATCATTTATTTGAATTGTTAATGTTGGCAGAATTGCAATGATAAGTAATAGTTTAAATGCAATAGTGATATTATTAATTAAATGTTATTGTTGGTAGAATGGCAATGATAAGTAATAGTTTAAATGCAATAGTAATGTTATTAATTGAATGTTACTGTTGGTAGAATGGCAATGATAAGTAATAGTTTACTGCAATAGTAATGTTATTAATTGAATGTTAATGTTGGTAGAATTGCAATGATAGGTAATAGTTTAAATACAATAGTATTATTATTAATTGAATGTTAAGTTTGGAAGAATTGCAATGATAAGTAATAGTTTAAATGCAATAGTGATATTATTAATTGAATGTTAATATTGGTAGAATTGCAATGATAAGTAATAGTTTAAATGTAATAGTAATATTATTAATTGAATGTTAAGGTTGGTAGAATTGCAATGATAAATAATTGTTTAATTGCAATAGTAATATTATTAATTGAATGTTAATGTTGGTTGAAATGCAATGTTGAGTAATTGTATAATTGCAATGTTAATGAGGATGCTTAAGTGGCAATGTTAATATTTGTTAAATGAATGTTCGTGACGATGTTTAGATCACAATGTTATTATTGGCTTAATTTGAAATGTTTATGATGATGTCGAATTGCGATGTCAATATTGTTTAAATGGAAATACTAACGACGATGTTTAATTTGCATGGCTATTTAATTGTAAGGTTATTACAATATGGTGATAATTGGCAGGAAAGGCAGGATAATATGGAGGTTGTAAATGTTGGAGGGATTACCATTATGGTATGATATCATTGCGCAGTTATGGAAAATAACAGAAAAATGCAATGCGCTTGCGCTTCTTGCTTGTCCCTGAACTAGTGCCTATTGACCTTATAACAACATATGGGGGTGGAAATTATTGGTTGTACCTTAGGATAAAGTCTTGTCGATTAATGATAAGTAATGGACAATTGGTCTTGATTGATGTCTTCGGGTCTCAATAGTGGTTGGTCGATTGATTCCTCCTGACTTGCGTCTCCCGTAGAGGTCATGATTGTCCCTGATTTTGTAGTACCTGGTGGTATTGTATTGCGTAGTATGTTCATGTCGGGCGGGATATAGACACCTCTTGTAGCTTAGTATTTATGTCTGTGTGTAAATCCGGTGGAAGAAATCCAGTGCCGTATCAAGAGTCTCGAGCTGTTTAAAGGCACAGTTCCACTCTTGCGACACACTCTGAGCCGTATCAGTAGTCTCGGGTTGTTTAAAGGAACAGTTCCACTACTGCGACTCTACTGTTGGATTCCTTCATTCTATGACATTACTGTGCCTAACCCCTGGTGTCTGTTTCTTCTTACAGCTGCTAGTTGCACGCCTTATGTCCAAGGGCGTTTGTTTCTTGTTGTCACTACGGTATGTCGGGTCATCTTGATTATGTTCGTCTTACTTGCATCATGTTGGTTCAAGTGGTGACGTAGAGTCGAGGGGGTTGTTTCTTCTACACGCGCGCACACACTTTAACAAACAAGAAAAAAAAAAATTGCACTGGTTGACAGAGTAGTTGTCCTTAACTAGGAGGGTTATTACAATGGTTCAAGTACATGCTAAATTGATATAAACCACATGTGCAAGAGCTAAGCATTAAAATTCAACACTTTTTTTTCACACATGTTCCTGGTGGGATACTCTTCTTATTTTTGTAAGTCTGAGCAACTTGAGGAAGGAGGAGGAGATGACCAAAATCTCCCTAAGGCCTCAATTGAATACGTCTTGAATGATGTTGAAGAATTGGGTAGCACTGATGAGTGGTACAGACAAAAGGGAAGACATGAAACAATGAAGAACCATAATTCACACAGTGTTTCATAGATAGGTACTCCCGCAAGTAAGAAACCCAGAAGTAGTGGTCTAGAACCAAGAAAAAACACGTTGGAAATTCAGATGGAGGTGGTGATAAAGACAGTACAAAGAAAAATTTGGAAAAATCTCATGTTGTACATACTTATGTTAAAACAAAGAGAGAAACTTAGAAAACGAGATTGGAAATACATGAAATTTAGGAAATTGCCCGAGCTATGGAAGCATATGAAGTGATAAAAGAACCTAGCTGGTCAAAACAAAGATTGATGGAAACTAGGGAAATTGTTGAGGCTCTGGTTATCCAAGAGCCAAATATGTTTGAAGAATAATTTGTCACACTTTACCACGTGACCTACCATAAAGGTTCTAAGAAATTTTTAATAGAGACAGTTGATATGAAAAATAAGAATTTTTTTTAAAGATGGAAATCTAAAATCGATTTTCAGGGGGATGTACCCTAAAAAATCGTGCAATTTCATGAGGCAATCGAGGAAGCACTAAAATAATCTATTTTTGATATTGATAAAGAGAATTTAATTTTAAAAGAAATAATAAAGGAATTGGAGAAAGATCCAATTCCAAACTATTTTTTGCTAAATCTTTAATTGCAATTCAACCAACACTTACCCTCAAAGATGTCCCTGAAAGAAGTTCCAACTTTAGTGGTTCATCTAGTTTATTGTTGGCTATAAGAAAACACATTGGAGATGGAATCCATAAAAGAATATACCTAATCCTTGAAACCTAGGAGTTAACACAAAGTTTGACCAATTTCTCAACGAAGATTATGAATTTTGGAGAACATATCCAAAAAGATTTAGAGAATGATGAAGGTTTTTACAAAGAATCCATGGGAATTTTTTCATCAAGATTTTTCAAGCCTAAATGACACCCATAGAAGAGAAAAAAACCTTTCCTTCAGTATTCGAATGAAGCAAATTAACGCTTCCTGGATGAAAATGATTAAATGTTTAAGAGAAATGTTGTTTGAATTGAATGTTGTTAAAATTAAGAGAGATGACCTATTTCTAGAATTTGTTGATCGTACAAAATAATTAGATGGCCTTAATTTATTAATGGATACCATACTTATGTCTAAGGAGAAACTATTGGAAAAACTAGAAGTATTAAAAGTTTCATGGGCATGTGACTTTAGTGATTCCATTGAATTCTATAAAGGAGAGGTAGAGATGTGGCTTGTCCAATACATAAATAAGAATGATGATATTAAGGACATGTTCCAATTGTGTATTGATTTAAGAGAAATGGAAAATGACTTATTTGAAATAAAAACCAAGCATGATATAATGGTTTCTCCAATGAGGGACTATATATAAGAATGACTAGCAAAATCATTGGTTACGATCACTGAGACATATCGACATGAATAGGTTATAGTGGTTATGCCACCTTTAGCACAACAACAACCATCTACAAAGGAAGCCTTAGCATGAAATTTAGGGGTTTATAATTTTCCATTGTAGTAAGTCAAGTAGAAACCTGATTCTTTCCCTTGCCATCCTTCTTCTTCGGTCATTTTTCATTTTTCCATTTTTGTTCCCAACAACCTGTGAAACCTAAGGTTGACCCTTGAATTTTTTTTCTTTATCTTTCATGTCTTACTTTTATTTTATGGTTTGTGGGAGCTTGATCCAGGTGGATATCGGTGGCCACCCACCTTTTCCAACTGGTTCAAAATAGTTTTCCGGCAATTTTGGCAATTTACTATTTTTAGCAGTTTTAAACTTCCGGGGCCATTTTGAGGGCCTAAATGAAGGTTTTTCAGGATCGAGCTTCTCAATGATAGATGAAGGCATGATTGAACCCAAAAATGAATCTCCTTGATGATACCTTTCCATCAGACTATCATACGCCTAAAACAAAGATGGTATGCAAAAGTTACGACCCTTGGAAGTTGATGTACTAACTTACCCACACGGGGTCCACATGACTTTTGGTGATTCATCTCATAGAGTTAATTTTTTGGATGTCTATGGGTTTTTGCATTCCTATTTATTGTAAAATTTATTTCAGAGCCTCATTGTAATCATCTTCTTGTGAATGCAAGTAGTCGTCACATCTCTTCTCAGAGATAAGCTGCACCATTCTAGCGAGTCCTTCACTCTGTATTTTTACAGTCTCTATACATTTATTTCATTAATATAAATCATGTATTATTGTATATCTGTGTTTATGGTTTCATCTATGATACATTTTTGTTGTATTATTGGATATCAACAATATCTCTGTGCATTTTTTTATTATATCTACGCTCTCATTTCATGCCGAAAATAATCATGATCAATGGTATCAGAAAACGATGGTCTTGATCGCTTTTTAGTGCATGTCCCCAACCAGGTCCGAGTATAGAAATTTTGGTCTCGAGCTTGTCTCTCTTGAAGACAATCGCTCCTGCACACCCAAGAAACCCTCCACAGTGGAATAAAAGAAAAACGACAAAGGAGAGGATCCTATCAATTTGTTGCATGAGCAAGCTCTCATGTGACAGAGGGACAAAATAATGGAGAATTTATTCCACATCCTTCAATGCCTCCTGATAGCATCAGGCACATCTTCATCAAGCGGCCACTTTGGAGGCACCTTGCCTTTTAAGGTACAGGTCAATTTTGATATTCCTATATTTGAAGGTCAGATAAACACAGATGCCCTAGATAAATGATTAAATCTGTTAAAAGGTTATTTCTTTGTTCACAAACTTTCCAACAGAGAAAATATTGCCTTCACACTCCTTAAGGCTCTCCCCCATGTCAAACATTGGTGTGAAAATTACTGGGAGAAAAGTTCCACAGAGGAGTCTGGAATATATGGGGTCGAGCCCACTTGGGATTTTTGTGTGGATGTGGTAAAGGAACAGTATTACCCTGTTGGAAACTACGAGGACCAATACATGAGATGGACCACATTGCGGCAAGAGAGGGGCCAAGCAGTTCTGGAGTTCACCAATACCTTCCATACCTTGCGCATGAAGATGGATATCAAAGACTCCAAATGACATTTGGTTCTGAAATACCATGGGGGAATACACAGATACGTCCAAACTGAAATGGATTTTCTAGTCATCTCATCACTCGGTGCTTCTTATCAATATGTTGTTAAAATCGAGCAGAAATTTAAGCACCGGAACAAACGGGATTTCGGGTCTTCAAATCCACAACAACCAAAGTATGAAAAATATGGTCCTAACAAACAGTCTCCCAAAAACCAATCCAAGCCACAGGAAAAGAAGGGTCATGGGATGACAAAGAAGGACACTGAAAAATGGTGCCATTTCTACAAAATCCCCTGGCACAACACTGATGAATGTCGCTCAAAAAAGTCATTGTGGCCAAGATAAAATATAAGGAGACGAACCCTGATTCAGAATCTAATTCTAAAAATACTGGTAAATGACAGATCATTGATGCAGACCCCACTATTATTTTCGAGACCACAACAATTCAACCAGAAGAACCAACAGATCTTGAAGAGGGGGAGCACATTTTTCATTCATATATGTGGGTGAAGGGAACCCACTGCGTTTTATTGTTGATAGAAGAAACCAAAAGAACCTCATCTCATCAGAGGTCATCAAACAGTTGGAATTGTCGACAACACCACACCTACAACGATACAACATTGCGTGGCTTCTCCAAGGACAAGATCTTTCTGTCAGCCAACAATGTCGATTATCATACGACATCCAACCCTTCAAGGATGAGGTATTATGTGATGTTTCCCCACTGGATGTCTCTGATGTCCTCTTGGGCCAACCATACATGTGAAGACACCATGTTGTTTATGAGTCTCGACCCCGTAGTGTCATTGTTACTTTGGGGGGTCATCTCTATAGAACACAAGAGGTAGTTCCAACTATTGTTCCACCTAAATAGTGTCGCAAGGTAGTATCTCATACTGAAAAATTCATCTTCATCACAATCTGTTCAAAAGGGGAACATAAGGACACTGCAACCACTCAACCTTGCCCCAAGCACCTTCTATCCAATAGAAGCAGGTCGAAAAGGTTGTAGCAAAGAACACATATTCCTTCTGCACACAGGCATCTCATGTAGCCATAATAGTTAAAAAGTTCCAACCCTTCCAGCCACATGTTTGTGACAACCTTCAACAAGCTAAGCAACGCAACTTCTCCAACAAGGCAAGCAGTTCATCAAGATACAGATTCAAAAAACGATTTTCCCTCTCCCCCGGGAAGTCAACGCAATGGAGACCATTTCTTCCTAAGGAGGGAGGATTGATCCAGGTGGATATAGGTGGCCACCCACATTTTCCAACTGTCTCAAAACTGTTTTCTGGCAATTTTGGCAATTTACTATTTTTAGCAATTTTAAACTTCCGGGGAAATTTTGAGGGCCTAAATGAAGGTTTTTCAAGATCGAGGCTTATCTCTTTCCCTCAGCATGTGTATGATCCAAACAATGAATAGAGCGACGATGAGGCTGTTGTAACCGCACTAGAGCTCAGAGATGCCTCTCTTTTGCGGCTCAAATTTGAAATGAGTTCTTCCCTAGCCAAAATTCTAGATATTCATGAGGATGGATATGATGGGATCAGCCATTAAGGCTGCCTTCTTAGTGCATTGTGTGTCCGTCCTCTTCACTCACGTGGGATGACTCATCCCATCATCTTGGTTGCTCGACCTTTCTCCCATCCTTAATGGTGAGGGGATGGGAGCCGATGGCCTGTGTTTAAGGCCTAGCCTAACTCTATACCACATGGCCCTGTTGTGCTAGGTGGCACCCCATCTGGGGTGAAATCCAGTTTTTTTTTGTTAATTTTTATAGAAAATTTCAATTGATTTGTGCATTATTTTTAAGCTAGTTGATAAGTGGTGGACAGTATGTGGTTAGGTGATAAGTGGGTGGACAAATTCAACATGTGAAATCTTTTTTTATTACAATTTTATTTTATTTTGTTAATATTTTTCCAATTTTCCACACATTCAACTTAGGGAGTGATTTTTTTTTCTAGTATTTTGATATTTTTTATAGAAATATCAATTGATTTGTGCATTATTTTTAAGCTAGTTGATAAGTAGTGGAGATTTTGTGGTTAGTTCATAAGTGGGTGGACAAATTCAACATGTGAAATCATTTTTTATTACAGTTTTATTTTATTTTGTTAATATTTTTCCAATTTTCCACACATTCAACGTGTGAAGTAATTTTCTTTTTCTAGTTAGTTGAAGTTCAGTCTTATTTTGTTAATTTTTATAGAAATTTCAATTTATTTGTGCATTATTTTTAAGCTAGCTGATAAGTGATGGACAATTGATTTGTGGGTTATTTTTAAGTTAGTTGATAAGTGGTGTGAAGTCATTTATTTTTTATGGGTAAGTAAAGTTTAAGTTTATGATATTCATAATTTTTTAATTTTTAATTCTAAGTTATAATTTTATATTTAAGATTAAATTTGATAATATAAATTTTAATTAATTAAATGGAGTTATTTATTTTTGATAAATAATTTTTTTTTTTAATAAAATGAATAATTAAATTTTTCATTAATTAAATCAAATTATTAAATCTCACAATTATCACATTGAACAAAAAACTATCCATTTATTAACTTCCTATTTATATCATATAGTAAAGTAGACTTTACAATATGATATTTGGGAAATAAAATTTTTGAGCTTGTAAGTTTAGATGACCACTATCTACATATAAAAGAAGGCTTAGAGAAAGAGAATGTATAACAAAAGTATGAAGATTATAAATTGAAAGGGAATATATTCTTATGAATAAAATAGAGTTTATGTTATTAATTTTTTTATGAATTAATAAAGCTTGTATTAAAATAAATGCATAATGTTTATTTTTTTAATGAATTAATAAAGCTTGTATTAAAATAAATGCATAATATTTTATATGTTAGACACATAAAATTTTAAGGATCCATATTTAAAGTGTAGAAACCTTGGTCAATCTTACTAAGTCTTAAAATCCTAACCATAAAATGTTGGTGATATTTTTGTAAAAATGTTCAAATCTTTAACAAGTTTATATAGTTTCTAGAAATTTAGGTGATTTTTAGACATACTATTTTTGTACTATGGAATTTGGGCCAAACATTTTAGAAAAAATGGAATTTGGTAAATCTTTTTCTTAATAAAACATGGAAAATTAGACCATGGATGAAATTTAGCTCCTAAAATTTTCTCGACATCCTAGTTATTAGAAAAAAATATAGTAGTAAGAAGTCAATATTTTTGGTTAGAAATGAAGAAGAACGTGGTTGATTTTATATCGAAGTGTATCTAATGTCAAAGAGTAAAGGTTGAGCACAAACATCCAACATGTTTGCTATAACCATTATTAATTCCAGAGTGGAAATAATAAGTAATAACTATTGATTTTATAACTAAATTTCTTAAGACAACAAAGAAACATGATTCAATAATGGTAGTGGTGGACAAATTAACCAAAGTTGCTCACTTTATTCTATTTAAATTGTTTCATAAGGAAACTAATATAGCACAATCAATTTATGCTCAATGTATACTTGGGTTTATGCATTATTTATATGAAGTATGACTTTGTGGTTAGTTGATAAGTGGGTGGAAAAATTCAACATGTCAAAGTAGTTTTATTTTATTTTTTTAATATTTTTCCAATTTTCCACACATTCAATTCTGAAGTAAAGTAAATTTTTTTCTAGTAATTTTTGTTAATTTTTATAGAAAATTTCAATTTATTTGTTCATTAGTACAATCAATTTAATTTATGATCAATGCATACTTGGGTTTATGCATTATTTCTATGAAGTATGGGTTTGTGGCTAGTTGATAAGTGGGTGGAAACATTTAACATGTCAAAGTAGTTTTATTTTATTTTGTTAATATTTTTTTCACACAGTCAAACACATTCAATCATGAAGTAAAGTCATTTTTTTTTTCTAGAAATATGTGAAATATCAATCTTATTTTGTTAATTTTTATAGAAATATCAATTGATTTGTGCATTGTTTTTAAGCTAGTTGATAAGTGGACAGTTTTTGGTTAGTTGATAAGAGGGTAGACAAATTCAATATGTGAAATCATTTTTTATTACATTTTTATTTTATTTTGTTAATATTTTTCCAATTTTTCA
>JZKD02S1619085.1:19124-65788 GCA_000966675.3 Picea glauca
AAATACCGTATTTGGACTCCACTGGCCCGGAGAACCAAAAGCGGCTCGCTGACCCTGAAATTCAATGCCTCGCAGGCTGGTAGGCGGATGGCTTGATGAGGGATGGGATGGTAAACTGCCCATCCGTAGAGCTGTCAGGCCTGATCAGCGTGAGGGTAATTGTGCCACATGCAACCTCGCGAGAGGATAAGGCGTATGGCAGAGACGATTGAGGGGGCAGATGCGAGGGGAACTCTGGCATGACGCAGAGTGAGTGATAGCAGAGAGGAAGGATTTCAACCTTCGCTCTTGGTCACTGGCAGACAGAGAGACGCAGTCTCAGAGCATCGTGGTCTCAGCTCAAGGGTGGCTAGTGGTAAATCCGTTGGGAGTCGTTGAGCCTACGGTTGGGTGGAAACGAGCACCCCTCTCAGTAGTTGCACCCACTTCTGGTGTTATCTCTGATAAGTATTTTATGTATTGCATCTTGAAATTCATACACTGATATATATATATATATACTCACAACACTGTGAGCTTGTGAATGATTTTTAGTGTAAGAATGTCTGTGAATGTTTTTTATAATAATTAAGGGACATACGCTTGTAATGGAGGAAGCCATGCACGACTTACGTCGATAAAGATGAATCTATCTATGCATAAGTTGAACCAAGTCAAACTCCCAGCCCGTTCTCAGGAATTTGTTTCCCTTATCTGTATCTAGGAATGCCCAGGAAAAGACCTCTTCACGGAGATTCCCTCCTTAGAAAGGTTTACCAAGAACCTGGAAAAAGGGCGTAAATGTGCAAGTCTTAACAACCCTGTGCGAGGAGGAATGACCCTCTTGAAATCCCGAAGTAGTAGCGTAAGGATAAGTATTGATCAATGGATGATATCTTGTCGAGAAATCTGTGGTGATTCACGACCGTTAAATCGAAGGAATGAGTGAGGGCGTAATTTGCCTTAACCACTTTTTCCTCTATCTTCGTGAATAGAGAGGAAATCCGAATCGTAGAACCCCAGACTCCATGAGAACATCTGGACCGTTGGTTTATCCACGTCTAAAGAGAAGTGGGAAAGGGCGCAGCATCGGGACTGATCTGAACCGTCAGATCTTAGCCAGGACACCCAACAGACGTTAGATCTATAGGGAGATAAACAAGGGTTAAGCCCTCGTGAATAGGACCTCACTACCTCGTAGGTTCACGAGGTAGAAGTCCAAAATTTGGACGCTCCAAGTCGCGAGAGGCGAGGCTGCGAGAGGATCTGAGCCGTCCATCCGAGGAGGACAGGTGGCAGGGATCCAGGGATCTCGTGAGCTTGGAGGCTCGCGGGGTAGAAGTCCAAAAGTTGGACGCTCTGAGTCAAGAGTGGCGAAGCCACGAGAGGATCTGAGTCATCCATTCGAGGAGGATAGGTGGCAGGGATCCATGGATCTCATGAGCTTGGAGGCTCGTGGGGTAGAAGTCCAAAAGTTGGACGCTCTGAGTCGCGAGTGGCAAAGCCACGAGAGGAGCTGAGCCATCCATCCGAGGAGGACAGGTGGCGGAGATCCAGGGATCTCGCTACCTTAGAGGTTTGTGAGGTAAGAGCCCGAAGTTTGGATGTTCTAAGTCGCAAAGCAGTGAAGTGGCGAGAGGCTGTGAGTCGTCCATATGGGGGGGGGAAAGGTGGCAGAGATCGAGAAGATCTCGTGAACTCGGGAGCTCACAGGGTGAGAGCCCAAGTATTGGGTGTTAAAAGTCACGAGACGCGAGGTCGCGAAGCAACGAAGTGGCGAGAGGTTGCGAGCCGTCCATCTGGGGAGGACAGGTGGCAGATATCGGGAAGATCTCGCAAACTCGGGAGCTCGCAGGGTGAGAGCCCAAGTATTGGGTACTCAAAGTCACGAGGACGCGAGAAGCGAGAAGGTAATAATCGTTGGATCCGAATCGCGGGAAGACCGTTGGATCTGCACGTGGGATTGTGTATCGGAGCCTCGCGAGAAAAGGGCCGCGAATTTGGCCACGGGAATCACGAGGTTGTGAGTAGCGATATCCCTTGGGGAAAAGTTAGTGAGTTGACTGACCATCGGGTCTCGGGGGTCCGAGAACCTAGTGTTCAACCTTTGAACTCACGAAGTCATGAGTTTCGATTCCCCGATAAATCAAGGAAGGGGGATCGCGCAAGAGAACTGTGTGAGCAGATTTCCCGATAGGGAAATAGAATAACCTTGGACTTATTCGGGCGAGAAGAAGAAGACCCTGTGAGTGGACGTACCCATGGTTGTCGCGCCTGCGTCAGGTGGGACGTAAGACCATGGTTATGTACAGAGAATCGGGTAGGTAAATAGAATACCTGTGATTCGGGGATTGGCATTTTGCTGCTACAAGCTCCGGGGATTCTCATTACTGAGAAACCAAAGAAAAATTTGGTTTATGGTAGTGGATGTGTTACAACAGTGGTATTCTTTCCATCCCAAACCTCATACTGGGCAACGATCTCAACATCATTCTATCAGCAGATGAGCACTGGGGAGGATCTTTCTCGTCTGGTCTAGGTGAAAACCTCTACAGAGACCTCTTTACGTCCAAGAACCTCATCGATGTATTTCAACCAGACTTGTTCCTACCTGGGAAAATGGGAGATGCGGCTCTGAGGCCATTTCCATATGACTCGATCACTTCTTAATCTCCGATGGATTCTTATCTTCCACAGGTTTCCCAACCTCGTGGGTTGAGCTTCCTTTCTTTTCCGACCATGCTCCCATCCTCCTCAAGTTGAACCTTCCCCTCCTGCTCAATTCTTTTCCCTACAAGTTCAATCACCATTGGCTCTCCTTTGCTGACTACTCCGCTCTTGGTCATTCTGTCTGGACAGACCCGTGTTTTTAGAAAGAAGAAAACCCACAGTTGAGAATCGTATGGAAATTGAAAGTTCTAAAATCTCACTCAAAAGCTTGGAGTAAAAATAAGAAGGCAACGGAGGCGACCAAACTGAATAAACTAGAGGCTGAGATTTCACAAATCATCATATCATCAACCTCAGCCACCCTATCTTTGGAGGATTCTGTTACTTTAAAGGCGCTGGAGAGAAGTAGAGAATTCCTTCAGCGTGAGGAGGAAAAATGTTGGATACTACGCAGCCGTGCGACCTGGCTTAAATGGGGAGACTCAATTTCAAAATTTTTTCACAGAGTGGCTAGCCACAACAGGAACAAAAAATTAATCTGGTCTATTGAAAGTGAATGTGATGGGCCTCTCCGAAGACATGAGGCAATCAAAGCCGAGGTTGTCTCTCACTTTGAACACCTATTCAAAGCCAAAAATAGCCACAATCTACCAGTGAAATGTTCTACTACCAGACTTTTTCCAAAATTGGTTACAACTGTTGAAGCCACTGACCTCTACAAACCTATCACTCTTTCGGAGCTTAGGGAAATCTTGATCCATTTGAAAAAGGAGAGGAGTCCATGGCCTGATGGCTGGACGACATAATTCTTCACTTTCTTTTTCGATCTCATTGGAACGGATCTCCTCCAGATGGTGGAGGACTCTCGCATCAAAGGAAAATTTTCTAGAAGCCTTAACTCCACCTTCCTGGTCCTAATTCCTAAAGAAAACAATTCGATCTCCTTCAATGACTATAGACCGATCTCCTTGTGAAACCTCATTTACAAGGTAATATCAAAAGTTATCTCTAACCGGATTAAGCCGTATCTGGAAAGGAGTCTATCAGCTAAACATCTCGATTTTTTAAAGGGAAGAAGAATTCAAGATGCCATCAGTGTAGCCCATGAGAGCATTCACAACATCAAACAGAAAAATCTAAAAGCGTTGGTCATGAAAATCGACCTCAAAAAGGCTTTTGACAGCATTGATTGGGAGTTTCTGAGACTAATCCTACACACAGTGGGATTTGGAGACAAGTTCACTGACTGGATTATGTCCTGTGTCACTAGTGCTAACTTCGCAGTGCTAATTAATGGGGAGGCGACCAATTTTTTTAAAAGTGAGAGGGAGCTCCGTCAGGGATGCCCACTATCTCCTTACCTCTTTATCTTAATTATGGAAGGCCTTAGCCTTCTCCTCTCTAAAATCATCTCCGAGCACCGCATCTCTGGCATAGAGGTATCAAATCTCATCAAGATTGTTCACCTTATGTTTGTTGGCGATATTCTTCTAATGTCAAAAGCTGATATAGCAGAGTGGCTAGCGATTCTGGACTTGTTACAGCTCTTCTGTTTTGTATCGGGTCTGTCCATTAATTCCTCAAAGTCCACTGTCCACTATTGGGGATTATCTGAGTCCGAGCTCTCTATCCTCAAAGACTCCATCCCCTTCTCCTTTTTTGACTTGAAAAAAGGCTTCAGGTACCTTGGTTACCAGCTGAAGCCGGGAGCCTCCTCCTCTACAGATTGGAGCTGGCTAGTGGCAATCTTCGAAAGGATAATTGGATTTTGGTGTAATAAATGGTTGTCCCTGGGTGGACGACTTATCCTGGTCAAATCGGTGTTAGAAAGTCTTGTTTTTTATTGGATGACCCTTGAGCGTATCCCCAACAAGATCATTATTCTGCTTCGCAGACTCTCCTTCAACTTCCTATGGAATGACCATGCTGGGAAGCGTCGTTTCCATCTTTGTAGCTGACAGGCTCTACCTAGATCGAAAAGGGAAGGGGTATGGGGACTCAAGAACCTATCTATCTTCAACACGGCCCTTCTGGCTAGTTCTTTCTAGAGAGCGGTCACTCATGATAGCATATGGAACCGAGTCATTTTGGATAAGTATCTAGGCTCCTTGCCCCTCCCTCTTTGGCTGTGAAATACTTCTCTTCTACAGAAGAGGGCTTCACCCTTTTGGAAGGGTCTGGTTTCTTCCTCTCTGGTGATCCTTCACTGGCTTTGTTGGAAGCCTGGATCGGGTTCTGAGATCAATCTTGGAAGGGATAAAATCCTCGGTATGGAGGACCACTCGATTCTCTCTCCGTCTCTCAGATCGCATCTTGGATCTTTAAGTTACTGTTACCTAGTGCAGATGAAAGTGGCGACCCGCGCCATCCCTCTCCCTGACCTTTGGCTTCACAGCAGTGATCTGCATCTTATCGGTCTGATTTCCACAGAATGGGATTCATTCACGGCTGCATTAAAATGCACCGGAATCTCCCTCACTGATGCGAAGGACTCCCTCCTCTGGGCCAGGGGTGATGCCTCTGGCATCGTCACTGTAAAAAACATTTACGCAGCTCTCTTGCCAACATTGGATGTTGGTGATATTCCTTCGTGGATCTTTTAGCTGTGGAAGTGGCCGATTCCACTTAAACTCAAACATTTTATCTGGCTCTAGGCTAAAGAAAAATATCTCACCTGGGAGGTGCTCCGTAAGAGAGGATGGCAGGGCCCTGGGATATGTTCTCTTTGTAGCCGAGCCTCTGAGGACATCCATCACCTACTGATTCATTGTAATTTTACAAAAGAGGTCTGGAATCGATTATTGCAACATTTCTCTATTTCCTTCTCCTGGATCGGTGCCACCATCTCTGATTGCTTCTCTTCTTGGTATATTGAAAAAGCTCCTCCGCTTTCCTTGGCTGCCTATGTATGCTGGAAGATCTGGATAGAACGCAACAAGGTGATATTTGATGACGTCTCTCCCTCCTCTCTTGCGGTTTTTCATAGAATTTTGGCTACCTTCCATTGGCAACCATCCACTGTTAGGGCCTTCCCTTACAAAGCTGTTGATTTTAAATTGGCTGAAGGTTACACCTTATCTTGTTTTAACGGTGTGGCACAGTCAACCGGATTATGCTATGGGGATGGAGGCACCTTCAAAACCCATTCATCGAGGATCACAAAGTGGTTCATTAATTGTGGTGTGGGTACAAATACCAAAGCCGAACTCATGGGCTTATGGGCTTCTCTCACTCTTGCTTCCTTTTGGTCTTTAAACCACCTTCATGTTCTCGGTGACTCGAGAGTTATTATCGACTGGATCAATCATAATTGCAATCTCCATTCTATCCACATTGAAGGCTGGAAGAAAAAAATGCAGGAGCTGTCCAAATTCTTCACCGATATCAACTTCCATCATATCCCCAGATCACACAATACAGAGGCAGATTCTCTCTCAAAGAGGGCTCTAAGTGAAGTGGTTCGGAGACTCTCGGTCTATCACTGTGATAGAGGAAAGGAGAGCCCTATATCCTCTATCAATATCTTCGAATTGTAATGACCATTTCAAGTTGTTTGAGGATAGCATTTGTAAGCCTTCAATTGCTTCTCCTTCCAGGCTGCTCCTTGTTATAGTGGCCTTGGATCTCTCCCCTTGGAAGCACCATGGTCTTTGAATGTATTGGTCCTTTCTTGGCTAACACACTGAACATGCTTACTCAGCTTGCTGCTGCTCATCGTAAATGAATTTATACCTTATATAAATTTGAGAAAAAAATTTCTTGGAAAAAGCAAAGCAACGAGATTTCTGTTTCTATAAGTCCACCCGACACTGCGTTGATGTCCGTATATAATTAAGCAATAGATTCCTGTAGTACGGGCAATATAAATTTTCTTTTTTAATTGTCCGTCCATCGTTTTGCAGAGATGAGCACGATCTAATATATCAATGAGCGTATTGAGAAGTGTAATCATTCTGTCGAAAAGAGCTTTTTACAATCCATGCAAAAAAATAAAAAGTGTCAATTTATTTTCAATATAAACTTTATAAAGCTGGGTTGAAATAAGGTATTTCAAAAAATTTAAATATTAATAAATAATATAAATATCAATTTATGTAAATTGAGTTTAGTTAGGGAGGTTGAGAGGAATGATTGCTTTTTTTTTTCATTCAAGTTCAATTCCATCAAGTGACGTGTATATTGTTGTAATGACTTCAAACAAAATTTCAAATAGAATTCTCCATTTGAATAGGTTAGAATTTTTTCTAGAGTAAAATATTCTCCACATATTTTTCTAATTTTACTTACTAAAAAAAAGTAATTTTACACATGTTTAGGAGATGAAATAGGTGTTGTCTAAAGGTTTTAAGTTTTGGTATTTTCCATCATAATTTGGTGATATAAATCTAGGCGAAATCGCAATTTTGTGTTATTTAAATTGCATTTATGAATGCATAAATGGATTCAACTTTCTAAAAATCCCTAGGGCAATTGGATTATACAAATTTAACCACTCAAATCTGCAGATCCAACAATTTCTCATTGGATTTTGGTAAAATTAAGAAGATTGATTATATAGCCGTAAAAGAACCAAAAAATAGAACGTTTAAACTACAACGATGAAATAACATAAAAGGAATGCACTAATTTGTTATTATAATTGAACTTACCTTATAATGTTTTCCTAAGTTATCCATCCATGTTACTCCATTATACTAGAACATCATTTGTGCTTTACATCGATTTGTGTTTTCTTCCCATGACTAATACACATTAGGTTGTGTCTTTATCCTAAGAATTATACACATCTCTATTATGTTTATGTCCTCAATCTCATATTATTTATTGATGTCTGTATGATTATGAACACTCAATGCAAGTGTTACACTTACTCAATTCACCATGTACCTGGACAAGATTTGTGCATAGAAATACTTTCTGGAAGAGGCGTTCCATTATGCACAACTTCTCCAGACATGGAGATAAACAATCTTTGATTCATTTATATATAAACCTCCTCATTTAAGAGTTTTTGGTTCAAAACACTTGTTTTATTAGTTGAGGAAACTTCTCTTGGATATTATGTAAGGTGTACTTCTTATTTGCTTGGAGCAACTCTCATTTTAGCCCAAACATATTTAATTTTTATGGTTTCTAGATTAATAGCTCATTCCTTGCACTCTATAACTATATCTTATTTTAGTGTTATGTCAACTTCTCCAACCAACTCTTTACGTGAAAACAAATATAAATTTCTTCTTCATCTTCATCCATTATGATGGTTCATAGATCTTGAGGCAATATTGATTGAATATTGGATGGACATATACTATTGGGTCCAACATGAACTATTGTCTCCATCCTTCCTAGTGATACTCAATAGATTTTCTATCTAGTACACCTACATCACATTTTTCAATACATGCACATGCGCGCGCGCATACACACACACGAAAAAATTTATGAGGAAACCCCAAAAAACTTCTCTATAATTTGTGGATGGTACTAGTGTAAACTTGTTGGCACTAATTACAAAATCTATCTCGATAATTAGGATATTAATTAAGACATGCAATAGAGGTAACTAACTTGGGGGTTGATCTATAAATTACCATGGATATTCCACTAGAATAGTTCGTCACAACAAATCTAATAAACAAAAGTGAAATATACACTATGAAGGTTAAATTCTTTTAGATTCCAGAATATTTAGTTACTGATTTTCTTCCTATGCATGAAATAGATAAAATGTGGAAATAGAGAACACTAAATACAATCACACACCATCCACAAAATAACATAAAGATTTTATCTAGGAAACACCTACAAGAGAAAACCTAGCTAGAGGGTGAGGCTACTCTAGTCTCTTTTATTTGGTATGGAATATGATGCAAGTACAAAGGAGAAGACACTCTCTATGGAGTCACCTGAGGCCTCTGGACTGTTAGGATACTGCAAAACATTAACCCCCTTTGTTATACTCTATAATTTCCCATTCCCAATTGTTTGGCTCTACTATGGAACAAAATACAATAAAATAAAATGGAACCCCTTCTCCTCCTAGCGGCTTGGTAGAAGGGAAGAGTGACCACATGTTTCATAGCTTTGCGTGCACTTGGGTAAGTGTGCAAGGGTTGATTCAAAGTGCACATCGAATTGTGTTTGTAGCCGAGATATTTTTGGGGTCAAAGAGCCTTTGTATATATGTATATTGAGGCCAAAGTTCTTGTGTGGTTATTAGGCTAGGGAGCCTGGATTGCGACAAAGGTCAGAGTGCCTATTTGTTTTGTAAAATGTAAATGCATTCAGATATTAATAAAAATATATCACTACACGTAGACCAATCAGACGAGGGTTTAAAACTCCACTAGAATGGGAAACAGGTGTGAAGCTTAAAGGGATTATTTTAATAATATTTCCAAAAGTTTAATTATGGATATGTTTTTTTATCCTAAGTTCCTAAGGAAGGGTAAAGGGTTACCAAGTGGAGCTAAGATATCTCTTAAGGTGAGAAGATTGTAGTTATAATCATTCAAATATATTGTTGGGCCTTAGTGAATTTTGGGGGGGACTCATTCCTTTGAGGGGAACACACTCATTTTTCCTTCATCATGGAGACCAACTTCCCTCTGCTAAGCATTTGTATCTTCTTATAACTCACTACCATCACATAAACTTGTGTTGGGAAAGGTTGGTGTGTTATGGAAGAAGTGGGTTGTTAGGCCCATGAGCATTCTCTCTAGGTGAGAGAACTACTAGGAATTGTTTTCCCAAGGTGCTCAGTTGAAGCTACAGGGCTTTTAGACTTCATGTCATGATTGTTTTTGAAGCCTTGGAAGGGAAGTGGAGCAGCCAAAGGACTGTTGAGTAGAGAAGGGGCACACTTCTTGGGGTGGAACAAGCATGTGGGGAATGAGGGACTGTATTATGTATGCTAGGGTTGCAACCTTTTTCTTAGTGTTTTGACTATTGAAAAACCTTAGCTTGGCTTAGGTATCCTTTTCCAAGGTGGAATTTTATCCCCATCTCAGGGGTGACCTGGTGTTGAGTTTATAAGTAGCAGATTCTATGGCTGGGAGGAATGTCTAAGGTCTGCTCGTAGTTGGTGGATTACAAAAAAATATAAGTATCTTCTTATGTGTATTATTCTATGAGTAATGTGCATATACATGTTAAATATATTATGTGTTGCAGTTATACACACACACACACACACATTTGTGCGTAGATCATAAATTTTGTAGAATTGGATGTTTTTTCTTATGCAGGGCATGGACCATGAAAATTTGTATGTCTTTATATATTGTTAACATGTGAATGCTTATGCTATTTATGTTTATGTAATTGGTACATAGTTGTGTTGGAAGTGCATGTATTGTTAGTTCTGCATAACCATTGAAGATGTAGAGCATGGTAGTTGTTAAGTGTTTCCTTCTAGATGATTCTATGGTAAAGGGTCATGGAATTATGAGGCAAGGCTTGAATTATCACACACGAAAAGTGGTATTATTCCATGTGTGAAAATGGGATAGAACCTGCACGTGGCATATGAATGGTTGTGTGTGTAGTCATATTATGAGTTCATTTCGTTGTTATAGTCATTATCCATTAAGTGACTTCAACAGTAATCATATGGATTCTGGCATGAAGCTAGAAAAGTCATGCATGCTAAGAGTCAGTCGACGTGACCGACATAATAATGGTTGAGCGTGCAGAAATGATAAGACATAATTGTTACATGTGGTATGAGACTGGTTGTGTGTACTAGAAAAATGTAGTTGTGCGTAGCATAAGGCTAGTTTTGATTTCAATGAGTTTCTTCTGAAGAAGAAAGAACTAATATCAGAGATTTACTTAGCAAGTTGCATTAGTGGAGACTTTATAATGTGGCAACAAGACTCAACTAGGAGGTTGGATACATTACAAAGTGGTATCAGAGTTTCAAAATTTTGATGTGACATGGCCTTTGAGCAGAGTTGGGGACGTTAAAATATCTGGATGTTTATGACCTCGGGGATCTATGATTGATCTTCTCCCTTGGATCTTGTCTCTGGTTGAGTCCTTTTTTTACACCTTTTGTCTTCAATTTATGTTTGAAGTGTGTTTTGTGTGGATTTCTTGTGTTTCTTGTGGACATTTGTTTATTGTCTAGTGATCCATTGAAGTTGGGCAGTGCACCCAACATATCTGATTATATCTAGTAGTGTCCCATATTGATTTCATTTGTTTTTTTTTTCCTCATGTGATGTGTGTTTATTACTAGATCCACCTTCATAGTAAGTTTTGGGTTGAAATTCTTGTAGAGACAATGAAGTATTCTTTTCAGTATCACTACCAATTTCCTACAGCCCTTGACTATTGATTTTCTAGTTTTCCATTTGAAGATTGTGTTATTGTTTAGATTAAGGAACTATTTTCATCATGTTTGGAGAAATAAAAAAACATTATTTGGATGCATACAAAGTTTTGAAGCATTAAAAATAGAGTTCATTGTTGAAAGTGTTTGGTTTGAGATCTTGTTAAAAGTTTGGTTGTGATTTGTTTTTCAGGGTTGCTTGGTGCTTATGAGGTTTCATTGAAATGTTTTCAAAGAAAAATATCTCTTTCCCTCCCGTAACTAGAATTCATTGAATTGAACAGTTGCATTGACATATTTTCATTGCTTTGGTTGGGTCAATAGTCATAAACACCATAAAAGTTTCATCCATTTCCCTTTGACATAAAAACTACCATAAGAAAATATTGATAAACTAAAATCAACTAGACTCTTTTCTTTGCTAGTGAACCAACATTAGATAGGTTTAGGGTGTTGGAATAGGATTGGAGAGTGAACTCTCCAAGGCCCCAAAATGAAACCTAGAATTCATTGAAGAGTGTAAAATCCATTTGTGCAACCAATCTGTTGGGAAGCTCCTCTAACAAAATATTTAAGCACGAGGTCACATTAGGGAAAGTAGGGAGATTACCCCTCTCTTATTATTTTGGTGTTAGCAGTATCACTTCAATTACTACGTATACAAGGGGTTTCGTTGATTCCACGCTTATTTGTGAGGTAACGCCTTCAAGGCTTCAGGCTTAGTTACCCTACTCTTATGTGTGGTTAGATCTGAAACTATTCACCTGATCATTGATTGTGAGGTGGTAGCCTTAGTGACCATTCTTAGGTAGATATAGAGGTGACTACAGGTGGGATGTGCCTATAATACTCGGGGAGGAAATTTTTTCACAGTCTCAGTTCCATAAAATGGTGCCATCCTTAATAAATGGTATTTTCACCAGTCAGGGATGTTTCACATAGTTCACCATAATTTCTTTGCATACCTTCGCTAGCCAATCTTGTGGGGACTAGATCTCCCCTAGAGGGTTGGCTTTCGAAATGCCCCTTGAGCCATTGTTTTTTTCTATTATCCTAGATTTGATAGGGGTGTGCTCTTTAATTTCGAGTCTATGTAGGTCATAGGTTGAATTGTGTTTTTCTTTGCACTTATTAGTTTCACCGTGGCTAAATCATCACATTGGTCCTATCGATTATGATGACTAGATCCAATCACAGAGGTACAACCACCTCTCAAGCGGTGCAAGATAGCTGACCGTGAATTCGAAGAGTCCCATCTTTGGTTTGAAGATATTGGTCTGGTTGAAGTGGAAGTGTTCAACGAAAGTCCTCCACTGAACTTTAACCCTCCTTTGAATAATCCAGATGCACACGTACTTGTCTATATAAGGGAATATTTTAGTGAACCTTTTTCTTTGTTCAACAACCCTCACAACATGTTTATCCCAAGTTTTTCATCTAGTGTGGTTGAGCCATCAAGCCCATCCACGAGCGGGATTGGGGGAATCCCAATGATGTCCACATTACCATCCCCAAGTGCCATTGGATTCCCAAGGGAAATTTTAGAGGACATATATCTCCCATGGACTGATTTTTCATGCTTTTTACAAAAACAATATTTTCCAATTTCCATTTTTTCTAAAAGTGATTTGCCCAAATTCTTTAGAATAAAATTATTTTACCTTAAAAATGCCCCAAGTTTTATAGAAACTATATAAAATCCTTAGAATTTTGAATATTTTTACAAAAATATCATGAAATATTTTATACTTGCATATTAAGGACTAATAAAATTCAAGGTTTCTACTTTCTACGATAAATTTCCATCCTTAAAATGATCCTTACATTTGACCTGCACCATCTATGCCCATTTCTATAGGTTCCTCTATTTTTGGGATACTTACCGTGTCCCCTTTTCCATACACTAGTATGCCTAGCATTCTCATGCCCATCCCATCAGTTATGATGACCACACATGGATCTCCTTCTAGTGGGGGTCGAGCCTTGGTTTCATCACGGGGAGTGCAATTCCTTCAACCTATGCCATTCCTATGAGTGGCCCGACATTGTCAAGTACTAGTTTTCCCTTTAGGTGGAACATTCCTAGTAGTTTTGTGATTGTCCCTAGTCATTCTGGGGGCAATAATGTGATTAGAGTATTTAATTTCATGTGGGTTAGCACACATTTTCCTATGGGCACACCCCATGATCCGGATGGATCTAGGGAACATCACAAAAGTTTTAGAAGTGTCCGAGAACGCACAAAAGCGACCTAGGACGCTCAGAATGGCCTCAACAAATAGAAAAAGGGAAAAAATAAAAGTTCCCAAAACTCCATTAAAATGGCATTATCACAAAGAGCGCGTCACAAGATTTCGAATGACGCAAACGGATCGTCAAACAGAGTTACGGATCAAACGTTATAAGCGGTCAAAGTTCAGTGAAACTTGGTAAAAAAGCAAAAGTCAAAGTGACACGTGGCACCATTGCAAGGGTGACACGTGGCACAGATAAGTTGGAAAGATGATGTGTCAAGGATGTAGACACGTGGACAAGTTGAGTGATGACATGTGTTAGTTTTCATGGGTGAATCATATTGTGACAAGTGGCAGTTTTTGTGGACCAGTTATATGGTGCCACGTGGCCCAGTCATGGACTGCCACATGGCACCCCTCCCATGGTTGGAATATGCAAAATTTTATTCGACTCCCCAAGAGTCGAACTCATGATCTCCAAGTAGCCCAAAGGGCCCACAAGTCCGCATTAACCTCTATACCATGCAATGTTCCTTAGTTATTTTATGATGCATATATGTTTTAAGGTATACATGTTTGATGGGCGCCAAAGAAAGGAGCTAGGCCTTTGGCCTAGCCCTTGGTTACATCTATTGTACCACATGACCATAATACTTCGCCCACCTAGGGGCTTAACCCAACCAACCACCAAATATAGCATATTCTGTTATATTTAGAACTATCCGCCAGTTTAAACCACCGCTAAACCTCCGCCAGAATTAGCGGAGCGCACCAACAATATGATAAAAGGGGTATTCCATTGGATTCAACCCCGAAACCTCCCCAACAACCTATGCCTTAACTTAGCCTCCATAACCAATGCGCCCAAATTCCTCATTACTGCGTAATTGCCAGAAAAATTGTATAACAAGGGGGTCCGAGGCAGAGTGAGAGGGGTAGAGGAGAACACACCAGCGCATGAAGCACCGAGTGTGTCTGTACGAACTGTATGGAATCTATATGGACTGTACGGATTTTGGCACGCACACTGAGGCAAGGTTGCCTCTTGGGTCCAGAAAGTGCCCGACTCGGATCGAGGCGTGGAGATAGTCATTTTTAGGTAAAATGATGCCACGAATGCAATGGTGATGTTAGTTTTCTGATCTGTAAAAAAATTCAAAAGCTTAATTCCAGAATGAATCATTTATTGCAAAGGCAGTGGCACGGTAACCAAGTAAGAGGTGTCTTTTGGGCTTGCAAGTGTTCGACTCATATGGAGACGATTTGACAGTCATTTTTGGGTAATTCGACGACGCAAATTCAATGACGATGTCTGGTTTTGTAGCAGAGCTTCCGATCAACAAGCTAAGTGTTGGAGAAGCCAATGTAAGCATGCTTTTTATTATGTTGTTTTGTCATTAAATGTTGTAGCATAGCATGCGTGTTATAGGTTTGAAGGAGCAGAGAGAAGTTTCAGCTAGGCAACAAGATCAACTTATTCCTTCTATATATTTTTTTATTATATTCTTTCACATCAAATCAATCAGTTATATGTGACATATAAATTGTGGCACTTGCATGACAAGTGGCCAATGAAGCAGTTCCGATTCTCGTGGTTTTCAGGATCTTTTGTATGGGCTGCATATTTATGTTTTGGATCTGAGCAACAAATCTAAGGATTTTTTATGGCTCCATGTTGATGGGGATCATATTTTATTCTTCATCTTTTTATGTATTGAGTATGTGGGAATGATGTCCATGTCAACATCATGGATGCCTCATGAGTAGAACTTGTGAAGCTGATACATTCCTGATCATATTCTGATCTCTTGTTGCCTTCACCGAAGAGGGACTTTGGCCTTACAACTTGTAAAGGAGAGACATCATTACATTGAGAAGAATAAAGCGATCAAGCTTTGGAGCATGACCCAGAGAGGTATCCCACTGCAAGGGTGAACTCCATTATCAAGGGAAGTGTCATATCTCTTATGTGTATTATGTTCTTATGTTGTTTTTCTATGAATTTCTACACATAGTATGTTAAAATCAAGCATGACATATTGCACATAAGGAAGACTAAAGAGGTTTTCATTCACTTCCAATTCAAGCACATAGACTTCAACTTTACCTTTAATTGCAAATCGCTCAAGTAAAATGATCTATTACTGACCCTTTTGAAGGAGTGACATAATCAACCAGTTATTGGAAACTTATCACTCCTAGGTTCAGATCATGTGGTATCAGAGCAGGCTTGATACAGATTGCAGGTGTTCAAGTTAAGGATGACAAGGTCACCAAAACAATCGTGGTTCGATGAGCTTCAAGAGATCAACCAAATGCTTCACGCAGAGAATACTATATTGAAGACATTGTTGCATGTTGCAGAAGAAGAGAACCATAGGTTGCAAGAGCAGTTGCAATCCATGAAGATGTAGAGAGAGGAAGGCTCTACAAATGAGACGGTGATAAGACCATCTTGTGACCATGGCAACTTCACTAGTTATGGGTGAGAGCATGACAATGAAAATGCATGCACACTTTTTCAAGCAAATGAAGATGACCTACATCCATCCATAAACCAAGGAGGATTCCTAGAAGCATCTTCCATTGATCCTTCTCAGCATGAACAACTGGTTACATCTCAAGAAGCAGACCAAGGGTCCTAGTTTGAGGTGGAGGTAAATAAACCATGTGTAGTTCCTTTTTTGATTAATGTTGATGATTCTTTTGAAATCCTTGAACAACATGCTTCTTGCATCGACTTAAAGTTGATGAGAAAAATGGGATACGAAGGAGGAGGCCTTGGAACCAATGGCCAAGGTATTGTCAATCCCGTCGAGGCAATGGTTTGGCCTCAATATGCCTAGATAGGCTATGTCCCAAAGGATGTTGGAGAAATGTCCAAAACCATTCGGTAAGAAGACCCCAGGACAGTCATTGAGACTCCAGAGGTCAACAGTTCATCAGGAGATGAAATTGTTTCAGTGCAGGGAAAGAGCACAACTTCTCATGATCGAGGATTTGAGAGATCTCTAGGGAGAGATGGGCATCACAATGACAGAGTTGAGACCAACTCTTCTTGCCAGTCTGAATCCATAGGAAACTCATCGAGGTATAAGAAATCTCAAAACTCTAAAATACCATTTGATTATAATCATATAAAACAAAGCTTTTGGCATTAAAGATCATGCACGTTTTGTGGATTGAATAACCACGCAGTGTCCTAGTGTTGGAAAAGAAAATCCTTGTGCAGGAAGGTTATGACAACCAGGAGAAGGACGAGGATGGAAGATTTCTTTCCACACACAAAAAAGAGAAGGGGAAATGCACCTATGAAGGAGAAAGGCTACTGTAGCCATTGTAGAAGAGATGGGCATCATGAGGCCACTTGTTGGGCCTTATATCCAGATCTACGCCCAAAGAGGGACAAGAAGACTAGACAGACATCTTTGAGAGAGAAAACCAGTCAGGCAGTGTTGCAGGAAAATCCGCCACTAGGAGAAGACCAACTACCAGAGAAAGGACAACTCGGTAAAGAGGACATGTTCGGCAAAATGGTTGAACAAATGGGGGAAATCCTTTTGAGTTAGTTGAGAGTGGCCATCTTTGTAAATCACATGTTGCGATTCAGACCCCGTAGAAGGGTATTGTGTAAAAGTGGTAATTGTTGATATCACTTCTTTTTTTTCTGGCACATGTTGATATTGTTAGGCCTTGTGAGGTAGTTTGGGTAAGGATTTCTTATTGTAGTCCAATGGATATGAAACTTAATGTAATGAAGTTTGGGGACCAAAAGTATTTTCAGTTGGGAGGCGTGATCCAGATGGATCTAGGGAACATCACAGAAGTTTCAAAAGTGTCTGAGAATGCACAGAAGCGACCCAGAACACTCAGAATGGCTTCAAAAGACAGAAAAAGGAAAAAAAATCAAATTTCCCAAAACTCCATTAAAATGGCATGATCGTGAAGAGCACGTCTCAATATTTCCAACGACGCAAATGGCTCGTCAAACCGAGTTACAGATCAAAAGTTATAAGCGGTCAAAGTTCAGTCAAAATTGGTCAAAAAGGAAAAAGTCAAAGTGACAGATGGAACCACTGCAAGGGTGACACGTGGCACAACTGAGTTTGCAATATGACATGGCAAGGATACAGACACGTGGACAATTTGAGTGATGACATGTGTCAGTTTTCATGGGCAAATCATATTGTGACAAGTGGTAGTTTTTGTGGACCAGTTATATGGTGCCAGGTGGCCCAGTCATGGGCTGCCATGTGGCACCCCTCCCATGGCTGGAATATGCAAAAGTTTATTCAACTCCCTAAGAGTCTAACTCATGATCTCCAAGTATCTGAAAAGGCCCATAAGTCCAGATTAATCACTATACCATGCAGTGTTCCTTGGTTATTTTATGATGCATATATGTTTTTAGGTATAAAGGTTTGATGGGTACCAAAGAAAGGGGATAGGCCTTCGGCCCAGCCCTTGGTTACATCTATTGTACCACATGACCATAATACTCCACCCGCCTAGGGGCTTAACCCAACCAACCGCCAAATATAGCATATTCCACTATATTTAGAACTATCCGCCAGTTTAAACCATCGCTAAACCTCCGCCAGAATTAATAGAGCATGCCAACAATATGCTAAAAGGGGGAGTTCATGGGATTCAACCTTGGAACCTCCCCAACAACCTATGCCTTAACTTAGCCTCCATAACCAATGCACCCAACTTCCTCATTGTTGCATAATCGCTAAAAAAATTGTATAAGAAGGGGGTCCGAGGCAGAGTGAGAGGAGTAGAGGAGAACACACCAGCGCATGGAGCATTGAGCGCGTCCGTACGACCTGGTATGGACTGTACAAAATCTATATGGACTGTACGGATTTTGGCACGCAAAGCGAGACAAGGTTGCCTCTTGGGTCCAGAAAGTGCCCGACTCGGATCGAGGCGTGGAGATAGTAAATTTTAGGTAAAATGATGCCACAAATGCAGTGGTGATGTTATTTTTCTGATCTGAGAAAAACTTTAGCAGCTTAATTCCAGAATGATTCATTTATTACAAAGGCAGTGGCACGGTAACCGAGGTAGAGGTGTCTTTTGGGCCTACAAATGTCTGACTCGGATGGAGATGATGACGTGAATTCAATGATGATGTCTATTTTTGTAGCAGAGCTTCCGATCAACAATCTAAGTGTTGGAGAAGCCAATGTAAACATGCTTTTTATTATGTTGTTTTGTCATTAAATGTTGCAGCATAACATGGGTGTTATAGGTCTGAAGGAGTAGAGAGAAGTTGCAGCCAAGCAACAAGATCAACTTATTCCTTCTATCTATTTGTTTCTTATCTTCTTTCACATCAAATCAATCAATTATATGTGACATATAAATTGTGGCACTTGCATGACAAGTGGCCAATGAAGCAGTTCTGATTCTCGTGGTTTTCAGGATCTTTTGTATGGGCTACATATTTATGTTTTGGATCTGAGCAGCAGATCTAAGGCTTTTTGATGGCTCCATGTTGATGGGGGTCATATTTTATTCTTCATCTTTTTATGTATTGAGTATGTCGGAATGATGTCCATGTTAGCATCATGGATGCCTCATGAGTAGAACTTGTGATGCTGATACATTCCTGATCACATTCTGATCTCTTGTTGTCTTCACCGAACAGGGACTTTGGCCTTACAACTTGTAAAGGAGAGACATCATTACATCGAGAAGAATAGAGAGGTCAAGCTTTGGAGCATGACCCGAATAGGTAGCCCACTGCAAGGGTGAACTCCGTTATCAAGGGAAGTGTCATATCTCTTATGTGTATTATGTTCTTATGCTGTTTTTCTATGAATTTCTGCACATAGGATGTTAAAATCAAGCATGACATATTGCACATAAGGAAGACTAAAAAGGGTTTCATTCACTTCCAATTCAAGCACATAGACTTCAAATTTACCTTTAAATGCAAATTGTTCAAGTAAAACGATCTATTACTGACCCTTTTGAAGGAGTGACATAATCAACCAGTTGTTGGAAACTTATTTCTCCTGGGTTTAGATCACCCCATGGGGGAAGTTTCACACAATGGGGTGGTTATCCCTTCATCCATACATCCGATCTTGGGGGGTTCTTCCTCAGGCCTAGTTTTGGGAATTATTTTCATTTAGGGTATATGCCTACCCTTGGGGGAATGTCTAGGCATAGGAGCATCCATGATCCCGAGAGTACCATCATCCCTAGGGGAAACTACCCTCTTGTAACATCACATCCTTCCCGAAAAAAAAACATCGAGGGAGCACAAGGTTCATCCTAGACATAAAGAGCTTCATCTTCCTCAAAATATTAATTTTCTCATATGTTGTTTCCTTTCCTTCCAATGTTATACTTACTTGATATGTTCATCTGATAAATGAACCCATTTCCCATGACCCTTCATGGTCGTTCATTCTTGTTAATCTCCCATTAGACATGAAAACATTTGATAGAAATCTGGGAGAAGACCCATCCACGCACATCGTGACATATCATTTGTTGTGCTCATTCAATGCCTTGATGGGTGATAGCATAAGGTTGCATATTTTATAGATATCCTTGACTGAAAGTGCTGCCAAATGGTATATTTAATTACAAGACTTTTCCCTCAATAGTTTTAATGACTTGGAGATGGTGTTTCTAATGCATTACAAATTTCCCATCCAGTATGAGATATGAACTAAGATTTTGACATCGTTGCATAAAGATACAACTACTCACATTTTTTTAGCACATTCATGAGTGGGGTCAGCTAAATAGGATTATGAAGACCCAGATTATGGACCAACTCTTGATGGGGTGGTTGAAAATATCTCTCTTACAACCCATTTTCAAGGATGTTGCTATGGAAGGGGCAACTACTAAACAATGATATTTAATTTATTCTCAGTCGAGGACTCTTTATGATATCGTCCTGCATGATCCTTGACCATCGATAGATCGTTGTAAACTGAACCCAGGACTCCATGCAAATTTCATGGTTGGTTATGTGTCACATGCTTCTATGGACCATCTAGCTGACCAGATGGGTCACATGTCTCTGTAGTGATCAAACTGTTATGGCCTCCACTCATACCTCTGATTTTAATTTGGTGCAATCCGTGAAACCAAAGAATCCTCAGCAATAGGAGGAAAAAGGAAGCGAAACAAAAAGAAAAATTCCAATACTAAACAAGGGACCATTCCCACCCAAAATATCCAAGGGCGGGGGGAGGGCGGGGTGTGGTGGAATGAAAGAGAAAAATAATATTTGATTCCCATGCACAATTTATGGGGAGGACCACCCTACTCACTAATGTCCTAGGAAGGATGAAATACATCATTATTAGGCACAACAAAAGGCCCCCCTTCAGCCTACTGTATTAACTCATTGTTTCCCCCCTCAACCTCAACAGATGGCTGCAACAAATCATTCCCCTCCACAAGGGGGAATGGTAGGTACCCCTAAGTATGAGGGATCATCCTCAAATGCTACAATTTTCATGTATGACTAAACAGTCCACCGTAAAAGTCGAGAAAAAAACTACACCAATTCTAAGCCTACTCCTATTGTGTAAGAGACAACAGATTCGTCTTAGCTTGGTGTCCCTTTGTAAATGAGGAAACCATCTTTTGAAAAACCACTTTTCCCCCATAAGGTAATTCCTTAACAAATGACACACAATCCAAATACATGAGCCTCCCACAACTACATTATTTTGGAAGAGTTGGCCCAAGCACCATGTGTCCTGTCTACACTTGAATTCCTCCAGAGATACCCATTGCAATGGAAATACTTTTTGTTTGTGATATGTGGGTTCTATCCCTTAGATTTGAGCTTGATTACCTTTGATTCCAATAAGGTTCATCCTCATCTTTCCCATCAAATCATTTTCAGATCACGGTGAGAACAATGTGGAGAAATGTCATTTGCACCATAATTGACAAAGGAGCCTCAACTTGCATTATATATATGTCATGTTGGAAATCCCTTGGATCTACGAAGATCAATACATTTGTGACCATGTTGAAAGAATTCGACGAACATATGTTCCAACCCCATGGTATTATCACACATTTCCCATTGAGTTAGGTGGTAAGACTGTCTCGGTTGTCGTGTAGGTAGTCGACACACCTCTTGAGTACAATTTGTTACTCGAGCACACTCAGGTATGTGAGATAACTGCAATTTTCTCATTCATCTTTAGGGTATTACACTTCCCTTATAAATGGAAAATAGTCACAATTGATCAACTTGAGTTTTTCACCCCAGACCTTGGATCCAATGCATGATCTAATTTTCCCTTTGTTGGTGATGCCCATAAATCATACATGAGTGTTGGTGTAGTAATTTTCAAAGACTCTTCACTCATGGGAACATTCCATCTTCCCCCACCACTTCCTACTAATAATATATCTCCATTCAATATGATCTCTTCATTTACCAGTGGATCTCTCGGGTCTTTTGATCCTTGGGTGGTTTCTCATCCTGAGGACATTGAGTCTTATGGAGCCTCTATGATGCTCACCTTGGTTGATATTTTCTTCGCAATGATCTCGTCAGCATTAGATGACACTGGTCAACAAATCCATCCTCATATGGAGTGTGATCAACCTACTTCACCCATAGGGGTTGTTGGCTTTCCAACTTCACATGATTTCCTTGATACTGAGTTGGCTTTGGATAAGGGAATATTTAATGTCATTTGATTCCATGGTTGATCCCAAGGATGAGATAACACATTGATCATCTTTTCCTGATTTGGAAATCATGTGAGTTATCATGATGAGTCTTGATATGAGGCTAGGGGCATTTATTGGGGCATCTGATAGACCTCCCAGTCTAGACCCTTTTCAACCTCATATTTCTTTTTTGGAACTTTCCACCAAGTTATCTTCTCTCCCTTCCATCCAAGATTCATGTTTTTGACCTCCTTGAACATGTCTTGATGGGCATCATTAAGGCATTGTCATAGCTCATGAGACCACTCATGATGAGTATCTTCAGATGCATAAATTCATTACCATGCGATGAGGCCCTAACATGGTGAGCCACATGTTGCCAAAAATGGCTCATCAATACATTGATTATAAAAAATATCCTTTGCTTGAGCCTAGCAATGGGATCTATCTCATGTAAAGCATCAAATGTGTAGTGCATTATACATAGTTGTGTGGTGTGAATGATTTTTTTTTTTCATATACCAAATCCAAAAAATCCATTTTTTTTTTTTTTTTTGAGATTTCAATATGCGTTTTGACCCCAGAATCTAGTTTACATGTGTTGACATGATTACAAGGATTTTTTAACAAAGCTGGTGACTTCCACTGAAGTTGAGGTACATGTTCCCAAATTGGCATATAAGGATAGGTATTTTCCTACATCCACGGTTTTCATTATTAACCCCTGATTTTGTCGTCACAATTCCTTAGGTTCGATCCCGTCAAGTTGAGACCTTATCCATTCCATTTTTTTACATCATAACTTGATCAATAATGCCTACCCTCCATGGGAGCTCTAGTTAGAACCTAGAGTGAAATTTGATGCCCATGTTGTGATTTCCTATAGGCCTAGGAGCCCTCCTATAGTCCCACCATGACTTGATGTTGTGACTCATTCTCCTCTCTTCATTTATATTCTATCCATATCCTAAGGGGATTGCCAATTTTTATGTTTTTTTAACATCACTTATGCATTTGTTGCTTGTGTCATGTACTCTTCCACTGCATTATTGTTTGCCTAGATCTCGCTTATCACTATTGTAGTAGCCTTTGAAAATTCACCTCTTGCATTATTTGGCCTCCGTTTTGCAATGACCTAACCATGGAGAGAACCAGTACTAAGAGTGGACCTCAGTTTTCAGTACGCATTTGCATTCATGATTGCTTAGGTTAGTTCCATGTACTTGGAACATGGAATCATGTTGTTAAGCCACTCATTCTCTCTAGAAAAGATAACTTTTACCCCTTTTTCGTGCTCATTAAACCATGAAAAAGGCACCTTATGAGCTCAGTTTAAAAAAAAAAAACTGCTCACTAAAACATGAAAACGATGCGTTTTGAGTACACTTTTAACTCTTTTTTAGACTCGTAAAAAGACAAGAAAAAGACACTTACTGAGTACGATTTTATCTCTTTTCCAAACTCATTAAAAGACATGAAAAAGAAACCTCATGGGTATACTTTTAACTCTTTTGGGGGGTCATTAAAACTGGGAAAAAAAGACACTACCGAGCATACTTTTATCTCTCTTTCATATTCATTAAACCATGAAGGATACACCAAAAACCAAAACATAAAAACAAATGTTTTATTTTTAACCATTGATCTATTCATGAAATGGCAGCATCATTCTAGTCACCTTTGAACATGACACCTATTTGAGTCATCATCTTATAGTTGGGTTATAGCTTGCCTAGGATTCATACCAGTAATGTGAGTCACATATACTCCTATGGCTAGTTACTCTTCCAGTCATCATGGAAAGTTCTTCAATGCCTCCTAAATTACTTGTGATTTTTTAGAATTTTGTTTATGTGCTTGAAAAACATTAAGATAAGCTTTCCAAGATCACCATACTTTTGTTGAGTTAAGAGGTTAGGAAGTTTGGTAGTGTGACAAATATTTTGAAAATGAGATCTAATATGGGTATAGGATGGACGATCTAAGAGAAAGTGCTTTTCATCTTCAACCTTCTTAGTGTCACAAAGGTGACACATTCTTTCATCCCATGGCGTTTTAGGAATTGACCAATGCCCAGTTTCACTATGGAGCTCGTGAGAATTTTTTCTTATCTTAGCAATGCTTATTTTTTTCTTTACACTTGCCAAAGTAGATAGATAATTTTGATCTTCTAGATTAGGGTTGATTACATCCTTATAATACCTTAATTTTATTTTTTCCTCTAACTCTTTATCACACCACATTTTCTCCTTAAATTTTGATTTGACGATTTTTTTAATAGTGTCTTTAGTCTGCAAAATGGTGTCTTCCATGATTCCCCAATAGTTTATCCAAGACTGGGCATCTTTATGCCATCGTCGCTTGAGTCGATGGTGGTTACCACTCGATTTTAAATCAATTTTAGGACGCCTCTTGTCTTCCATGTTGTTTAACTTGTTCTTATACATTAGGTATCTAGTCGTAGCCATGCTCTTAATGGGGGAGAGGCTTGTTTCTAAGAGGAGGATGAGATAGGGAGTATTTCCTTTAATTTTGAGATTATAGGTTATAAAATTCTTTTGTATTTGCTCTATCTTTCTCCAGGATTCACGAGAGACACTACAACCCTAAACTTCACATCCATAAAGAATAACAGGTGTAACAAGAGTCTCAAACAGGAGTTTCTTCTTATCCCAACTCCAAAGATCAACTGATTTACAATTGTTTTCAAGCCCATAATAAGCTTTCCATCCCCAATAATCATTTTCTCAATGCTATAATTCCAATTGAGCTTGGGGTGAATATCAATTCCAAGATATTTGTATGACGTCACTTCCTCCAAATTGTTGTTGTCATATAAGAAGGTATCATAAGTGATCTTATTGGATTTAATAATCATGACCTTAGTCTTATCAATATTAACAATACTCATGCCCCCGGGGGGCAGCTCAATTGGCAAGTGCCGTGAAAATGAAGTTCCATGAGGTTTCGAGTTCAATTCCTCCCGACTTACCTTGTGTGCCGTGTAAGGGGCATCGTGGGCACACCTGGAGGTTATAGTGGTAGCGGTTGGATAACACGGCCACAATATATATATATATATATATATATATATATATATTAACAATACTCATATTGGAGCAAAAATCCTTGAAGATTCTTAGTTGGTTTTCAAGATCATGGAGAATCCTTGGTTTTCAATTAATTAATGAGATTAACTAATTGAAAGATGGTGAAAATAAGTTAATTATATTTGACAACTTTATTAGTTATTATTTTTTTAATCAAAGTAAACATTCACATACATATATCAATTTAAATCCATTTTAAATCCAAATATTTTAAACACTAAAACATTTATATTTTAATTACTTTTCTGCAGTAGTCTAAACATTTTAAGTTTTTGACATTCTAAGAATTATAATTTGAATCCAACAACATAATTGTTGGTGAAAATCACAATTTTATGTTGCTTCAATCACATTTTTGAATGCATAAATCAATTGAAACCCCTCAAAAATTTCAAGACACTTGAAATATCTAATCTGAACCACTAAAATCTAATTTTTTTCTGAATTTCTAACCTTATTTTGAAAAAAAAATTCATAAGAAAAAGTCCAAATAAAATAAAATAAATAAATAAATAAATAAAACAAAATTTTCAATTCCTCCAAAACTTAAAATGTAATTCAATTCTTACATGTTAAATACATAAATGGAAGCATGAATTTGTTCACTTATACCTTGAACTTGACTTTTCTTTTAAAGAGACTGGCATAAATTTATATTAAGATGAAGAAGAAAAGATGATGAGGTGCAGATAAAAAAAATAAAGAACCCTGAGATCAAAGGCCAAAGCGCTTTCTGTCACCTAGGTTTTCTCTTCCTTTTCCCTCCTGCTGGACGAAAGTTCTTGGAAGAGATCAGCGGGGTTCTTTGCTCCCCCGGTTGTTGCGTTGGTCACTCTCCTCTATTTACATAGAAAATTTACTTTATTTTGATAAATTAATGTATTTATTAAATATATCATTTTTTAATTAATTTTTATCTGATTTGAAAACGGTGGGAAAAAGACACAGAATTGACCCATTATTTGGTGTGGATGAGATAGAAAAAGGACCAAAAAAATTGATCCATTCTTTTGCGTGCAGAGATATATGCCTAAATGTAAAATAAATATTAAATACTAATCAACCAAGTCGAAACTTTCCTCTAAATATTCAAATTCGGGATTGTTGAATTTTTGGTGCAATACTAATAAGATATATTATCAGAAAGATGACCTAATCAAACTTAAGTTACTCTACTGATAAACAAAATAGAAAAGAAACTTAAACTAGCACGAGCACGGACACAAATTTGTGGCTGGTGAACTCTTAAAGGTTTTGTCGATAAAATTTTCAATCCAGTAAAATTTCGGAGTTTAGTTAAAGAAAATCCTAATTGACATAGTGAAATTACTCTTTCTTGGTTTTTTTATTTGCGTTGTCAGAATCATATTAGATGGTTACACAGTATTTTTTTAATCATATTAAGTAAATGTTAAAAAAAAGTAAACAGGTTAATTTAGGTTCTCAAAAATGCAAGAAAGTTATGAACATGAGATTTCATTCATTGATTTGATTTGGAAGGACTACTAAAAATATGCCAGCATTTTCAATTGATAACCATACAATTGAAATTTATGGTTAAAAGATGATTAAATGTGCCCATTTCCAATAGATATAAATCTTTCTACTTGATTGAAAAAAAAATGCTAACAAATCCATCATTTTTGAAAAAATTCTCACATACAAATTTTTTAATCCTGATATCAGGATACAATTGTTTTATCCTGATATCAGGGTTCTATAACAGGGGAATTCTGCTGGTAATCACGTGTCACGATTTCATCAGAAGTGTCGTAATTGCTCCGAAAACACATCTGGACTGCGCTTTAAGCATCTATATGATAGTCTGCGCAAGGTAGCGACCTACCCTTGAAGAAAATTAAATAGTGAATATAGGTGAATGGTGTGAAACTTTAATGCTGAAATCTCCTTCTAGGTTTACCAGGACTTTTTCCTCATATGAACATACAAATTCCATGGCTACTTATTGGAAGCCAATTGAAGAGCTGTATATATAATTTCTGTAACATATCCTGCTCCCGCCACCATTGCAAGAACGACGGAGGTGGGAAGCCACAGTGTTGTCAATGCCAGAACTGCAAGCCCGACACTCGGTCGAGCATTAATCAAAGAGAATTGTAACCATCCAATTGCGTGAAGTACGTTGGACTGATGAGATGGGTATAAATTTCTCTCCCACTGCATCCATTCTACCTGAAGCTCGTAATTGTCTTCCTGCGCTTTCATCTCCGATATCCGTTTTCTGAGAACTATCATGTTCGCGTCCACAATGCTCCAACTACCTGCAGAAACGAAGATAAAACATTGAGTGCAACAGATTTTTGGCAATTACGGGTGTCGAATGTTGTATTTGGTTACATCTACCAAGCGAAAAAATCGGTTGTCTTATTATTCAGTATGGAGATTACAGCAACTCACTCAGAATTATAAATCCTGATCATAGAGGAATTCGTTGTGACCAGTTTCCCTTACATAATTAGAAATTCTATAAATGAGAGATTTATACCTGAATCAAATTGGCGATCTGATCCAGAGTTTGCTGCTCTGATAACATGGTTGGATACTCTTTTCATTTTTTTCGACATTATATGGCGACTGGATCTTCTTCCTATTTCTGTCATATTTGCTTTACAATAAGCTTTCGGGGCCACGATTGTACTTCTCAATTCCATCGTTTATATAAAACAAGTATTTACTTCAAACAATGGCGAGCTCGTGCGTCTCGGCTCTGTAAAATAATGGCGGGCAATTGAAAAGGAAAATTTTACTACCTGGAATACAACAATGTACTGTTGGGTGGATTGAAGAGCAAACTGGTATTTATAGAATCCCTTTACCTGGAAACGAACTCTCGTTCCTGCGTTGTCTGAGTTGTAAGCATGACTTTCGCTGCTGCGTGGTTTGAGATGTAAGCATGGCCTTCTCTGCGTCACTCCACGTGGCGGGACGTGCTTGAAGCAAGAATATGGGCATCTGGGCCATGTGATCCATCGATAATTTTAGTCCGAGAATCCTACAAGATCCACATGATGATTCCATAAAGAGAAAGTTCTGTGCACGTCTCATATTTCTAAAGTATTCCATTGTCAAAAAGGTGTGTCTCACCTCGTTTAGAATATACAGTCGCAGGTATCAAAAGTCAAATATGAAATAGGGAATTAGAGCGCGTTGGCCCTCATTATACAAAGTCATCTACAATAAACTAATATAATAAACTTGTTGCTTGAAGTAGTCTTATAACATTTTCTCAATAAAACTAAAGTCAATTGTGTGAGTTGTTATGCACCTGGACAACAAAATTAAAATTAATTAACTATAGTTAGACAGTTATAATAGGAACTTATATTTAATATTTAAATAGTTTTCAAAATTAAACAAAACAAAACTTGAAAACTTGAAGAAAACAAAACTCGAAGAAGGTAACAATCATTTGAAAAACTTTTTCTAACTAGAAAACTAAAAACATTATTTTTTATATAATAAAAAAAACCTTAAAGTAGTTTTATAACATTTTTTCAATAAAACTAAAGTTAATTGTGTGAGTTGTTATGCATCTAGCCAACAAAATTAAAATTAATTAGCTACAGTTAGAGTTATAATAGGAACTTATATTTAATATTTAAATAGTTTTCAAAATTAAACAAAACAAAACTTGAAGAAGGTAACAATTATTTGAAAAACTTGTTCTAACTAAAAGACTAAAAACATTATTTTTTATATAATAAAAAAAACCTTATATATCATCATTTAATTGGAGAATAGATTGAAGTCTTATTGCTAACTTCATTATTCTCAATGTTTTAAATGTTAACATATCCAAAGTTTTGGTCATCTATAACTCGATTAAATTATAATTGAAATTTTAAAATATAACTTTTATAAACACTAACGTTATAAACCCAACATATACTTAAAGTAAGGTTATTAAAACATAAACATATCCTTATGTTTATATTTCACTTAACGCTATTAAAACATAAACATATTCATATTTCATTGGTGGATAGTTTTAAGTGTTAATCTAATTGGTAAAAGTTTGTGTCAAAGTTTGTAAAAAAATTTAAACCAAATCCTATTGGATTCTTTAGAGAAAAGTTACTACCATCTTCTGTCTGAAATCAATAATAAATATTTTTTAAAGAAATATATATAACTTTATGAAGTAAAAACCAAATTCATGTATTTGGTTATCAAAGGTCAAAAATATTAAAAGTGATGTACCCAAGAGCTCTACATGAAGGATTTAGGGATGATTTTATGTAGTAAAAACCAAATTCATATGTATTTGAACATAAAGATGCAAAAATATAAAAAATAATGTACTAGCTCTACGTAAGGTAACTAGGGATTTAGCTAATGTCGTTGTCATATGGATTTCTTGTCCTCGGGTGAATTATCCTCTTAATGGTGACGTTGCCCCATCCAAGTGCCTAGCTTTCAAGGCAATCCACTCTTCGTGCTTCACAAATCTATGTTCATTTTTCATAGATAGAAATTGTAGAAGATCCCTTTTTGATGGCTTCATCCATGAAGAAGAAAAACACACTCTTTCGTTAACCTTTTCAATGTCATCCATCTCAATCCCGCCTCTAGTCCCATTTAATTTTGGAAATGGAAAGAAATTACCCCCTCTCTCTCTCTCTCTCTCTCTCTCTCTCTCTCTCTCTCTAGACGTCCCCCAATGATGAATGGATGCTCAAAGGAATCCTCATCCACTCTACACCCAATCCTCATAGTATTTCACCCTATATTGCCACTAATCCAAGGCACTCATTTAAATACGTCCTTCATAATATTAGAGAAGGTTAGGCCTTAACTCCTTTGAGTTTCAATGGTGAATGAATCTCTAACCTTATCCTTTATAGTGGTAGAATACACAATGGAACAACTGAAGGACACATTGTATCCCACTGTGACAAGAAGACAAAAGGAGGGAATCTTAGAAAGCCATAGATGAGACCCTCATGATGGGATGGAGAAATGGTGGAACACCATATAATCAATGAGGACCTCATAGAGGCCATATTGCAACCACAACATAGACGACGAAAAACTGAGATCTAGCATTTATAGCCAATGCCTCAACACAATAGGGAGGAGAAAATTTAATGAGCACATCCCTTCCACAAAATATCATATAGATCAATCCACCAAGCATGGATCTATTTTAGCCAGCTTCATCCCATTTTCTTAAGGAATTAGAGGCATCCAACCCTATTGCTAACTCTAAGTATATAAGCAATCAAAGTGACACCACAAGAAACAATGGCCCCTAGATCTACAATCCTTTCCCCATGAGATTTGTAAATTTTCTCCCCACTTCTAAATGACCATGTTACATCATCCCCCATTAAAAAAGGGAGGAGGAATCTAGGTCGATGTGGAAAAGGAATAAGAAGGGTCCTTGGAAGCTTTGGACATCAGGAAAATACTCTTGGGCGAGGAAGACAATAGCAAATAAAAACATGAAGAACGAATGCTGCAAGAAACAACAACAGAATCTGATGATTGGCAGGAGGAATGGAGAGAAGTTTCTAAGAAAAAAAATAAAAAAACACTTTGGAAGATATTGACCTATATGAAAAGAAATTGTCAATTATTTATTTTTAAATATGTATTTTTTTTTGTATATTTTTCTATTCTTAGTTTATTTGTATTTATTTATGTCAATCAGACTTCAAAATAAATTCTTCAAAATAATAATAATTTACTGCTTGAAAATAATACTCATACCCTTGGAAATAATACTCATACCCTAGCAAAGTCAAGGGACTCCCTTAAACAAATGAATGCATTATGACATTACTTACCTCTTCTATGTTAGGGTAAAGATGAAAAGTTTGAATCAATACAACATAATAGCTTCTATTAAAAAAAGAAAAGTCATACGTATCATTATGCTTGTGCATAGATATAAAGAATTGGTCCAATATTATATTAGGTAGGAACCCAACATGCATCAAGAAAAATTTCATCTAGATTGTTAGGGGTTTCCCCACAATAATTCTCACTTGGTTTCATCAATTTAGTCTCCACAATGATCAAGTCCCATCCATCATTGCCAAGTTCAAGTGGCCTAGTCGTCTTCCAAATGACTAGGGACAATCTTGAGAACTTGTCATTTTGTTAGGTAAGGGGTGACCCAATATAGTTGTCTTTGTTCCCTCTCTTTGACCAATTATCCATATTATGATGTCTCATTCCTCATCTCTCCATGGTTTCTTCATTTAGGATAATGTTGATACGTTAACCCTTCCACCCACGCATATTTTCTCCTTATGGGTCCCCACTTCCAAAACTCTTGGTAATAATGATGTAGGGTGGTAACACACTCATCAAAATACCTTTCATATGCATATCGAGTATGCCTAACTCTACCATGCAGATGCGGGATGTGAAAAATATTCAAAAATTTCCCTCGTCTCCACATTCTTCCATCCTCCCACTTCCGCAAAGCCACATTCTTTCATCCCCTCACTTCCACATCCTGCAAACCCACATTCTCGCATCCCTACACTTCCATAGCCTACAAACCCACATCCCCACACTTTCGCATCCCATGAACTTGCATTCCTGCATCCCCACACTTCCGTAGCCCACGTCCCATACTTAGCTTCTTAGGAAGCTCATGTGGATGGATGATCCGATATCCTTCCCCCTTGCATCGTCCTTCCTCCTGCACTTGCATGAAATGTCATAATCCCAATTCTTATACCCACATTCCATGTAATTGTATGCTCATATGCCATGAAGGATTCATTTGGTTTTCTCCAAGGTAATCCAACCATATTCCCTTATCTAAAAATTTGGTGTAAATTTTCTTACATCCAAATTTTCAAAATAAGATCTTTGACTGATGAAATTGCATGTGAATAAGGGAAATTTGATTAATTAAGCATATTTTATTACGGAAAAAAATCACATAAAATTTTCAAACTGTTATGTATGTTTATAAATAAAAACTCTACTTAACCAAGTGAGAATGCATCAAAATCACACATACAACATTGACAACAATATGATAACGGAGTTCACCATATCCCCTTGGCTACGTCTCTAGATTCATGAATCCCATGAATATGATTTATTGATTCTGCTTCAAAAGGGATACATAAACAAGCCTACAACCTATTTCTCCTTTACAAAGACATCCTCTGAATCAATAAGCTCTCAATAAGAATTCCAAAAGATCTTTTCTTTCTCCTCTCTTCTTGACCCCCAAGAAGGGTTTATATAACATCCCCATCTCAACCACATCAAGATTTTCATGGAGATAATATCTTTCAAGATCCCCTAAATTAGGATCTTGGCATACCTCAAGGGATTGGTTTAAGAATATCTCTCAACTATCCATGAAGATCTCAACTCTCCTTAGGACTCTCCTTGAGACTAGGGATTGAAAGCCAACATGGATTTGCACCAAATAATCTCTTTTAAATAATGAAAAATACATAATTATGAGAACCCTATCTCATGTATTAAACATTTTACAAATGCCATTTTGCCCCTAAATATCAACAAGACATATCTCTAGCACGTGAAGTCCAATTGACTTCATTCGAAATGCATCGGAAAGCTAAGTGTGAGCTCTTTGTTGACTGGACAATGTTGGCAGTATTTAAATCCGACTGAAAATGTGTCGACTGTGAAGATCCTCCTGGATCATCCCCTCACATAATGAATGCCTATGGTTAATTAATGATGATTAATTCTTTCACAATTCCCCTAGATCATCATGTACACAAATGAAAATTACTATTTAATAAGCGACTTGCACCAAGAGTACAAAGAGGAAAATTTGAACAATGAATTGGCCCCTAAGTTGTGTTTAGGGGGTACCTATATGAAAAAAAATCAATGTTGTACATGTAATATCCAAACTTACCCAAGTGCATTGAAAGTGGAAAAATATAGAGAAAAAAGGGAAGAAAGAACCTTTCTATGGAGACATTGTGAATTCATTAGCTTGTCATTATAGGGATTTTTAGTGGCCCATAGCATATAAGTGGTATTCTAAACTTCCCCAAGAAGACAAGCTCCAGAACAAAGTTTGGATGTCAAGAATAGTAAAATATGAATGCATACCAGAGGCATTCAATTTTAGAGAACTATTCACTTGGTTCATTAAGAGATTCGATTAGAAGCATTGACTCATTCAAATTAAGGAAAGTGGAAGAACTCCCATTCCATTAACACAAAATACTTTTAGAAGGATGTTATGCCTCTTGACACCAAACATATTAGTGAAGATCCTTGAAGTAGATTCCTTCTTGGATGCCTAAGGTGGTGGAATGAGTTTACTTAAGGAATTATTCATCGAACCCACACTTGGACCCGTGAACATCAATGGAATCAACACATGCATGTTGGCCCAGTCGTTTAAAGAGTTCTCTTGGATTTTTGCATGATCCGGATTTATGAGTGGAATGAAATGAAAAATAGATCTATAAAATTAACAGATATATATAAAGAACAATAACAAACATACTGTGAAACTTAACTTCTATTCAATAAAGAAATTTGTTGAAACTGTAAAATGTAGAATGAAAAAACCTTGCTTGAATGGTGGTAGTTAATCTCTGAGAAGAGATGTGGTTGTTATGTGCATTCGTTTAAGAACATTAAAATGAGGCCTCCAAGCATTTTTAGCATCAAGAAGAAATAAAAAAACACTAGACATTCAAAAACCTAACCCTGGGAGATGAAGCACCAAAAGTCATTTGGGACCCGATGGGGTAAGTTGGTACATCAACTTCACAGGGTCGTAACTTTTGCATACGATATCTGTTTTAGGCGCATGATAACCCATTGGAAATTTCTATCCGAGGAATACATATTTTTTGGTCACTTATTAACTATATCTCTAGTGTGACTATGGCAAGCCCAAAAAATGTTGTTTAGGGCCTCAAAATGATGTCGGAAGTTTAGGACCCCAAAAGCTAGAAAAAAACTGCCAAGATGAAAATTGTATGTGAGCCAGTTGGAAGAGGTGGGTGACCACCGATATCCACCTAGATAAATCCTCCCCCCTTAGGAAGCAATGGTATCCATTGTGTTTAGTTCACCCATTAGATGAGGAATTTTCTATTGAATTTGGCCCCGGGTGAACCACTTTCCTTGGTGCAGAAGTTGTCCCACTTTGACAACACGATAAAGTTGAAGCATCTGTTGGCGAGTACCCTTGACCTATGTGTCCACGATATAATCAATGGATTCCTATTCCATGCAGTCAAGGTTGACCTCGATGCCAACTGTTCTACTATCTCTGAGGTGTCCAATAATGGTGGAAAGTATGGCCGAAGTAGGTACACATTAAACATTGGGTGCAAGCTAAGGAAAGGGGGAATGCTAAGCTCAAAAGAATTGTCACCCACAACCTTAGTGATGATGTAAGGTCCATATTGGATTGGAAGAAGATTTCGATGGGGTCTTGTAAGGCGTTCTTCCTGCAAATGCAACCAAACTTTATCACCCACCTGAAACTTGTGGGGAACCTGGTGTTGATAATGGCGTTGCTTGTACTTGGCATTGGACTTCTCCAAAATATCTTGAACCTGTTGGAGGATGTGTTGGATTCATTCAATTAATCGGGTGGCTTTGTCGACTTCGGTTTCAGCAAGGTAATATTCTTTATGTGTGGATGCAAGGGATAAGGCATCATCCACGGGACCCAATGGTTGAAATCCCAACCCCACCTGAAAGGGGTTGTGGCCAGTTGAGCTATGTATGGATCTATTGTAATTGCGATAAACATAGGGAATATTCTCATCCCATATGCGTGAATTCTTGGGATTGTACATGTACAAGATATGAACGATCATCCTGTTGATGAATTCAGTTTGACCATCCGTTTGGGGGTGTAAGGCCATGGATTTAGTGGGATTAGTGTCCAGCCGTGACCAGATAATCGACCAGAATGTGTTGAGGAACCGACTGTCCCGATATGAGACAATGGTATTTGGTATCCTAAAATGTACCCACACTCATTCAAAGAAGAGATTGGCAGTGACCTATGCTATGATGCTCTTCTTTTAGGTGGCTAGAATCTACATCTTCGAAAATCTATCAACAACCACGAAAATAGAGTTATTTACCTACTTGGTTGAAGGAATGATCGACATGTAGTCCATATAGATGGATTTCCATGGTTTGTCTGGACTAGGAAGAGGGGTGTATATGCCTTGTATCTTAATGGTCGGTTTGGAAATGGTGCAGGCCATGCAATACCTGATATAATTGTTGATATCCTGTCAAATTTTCAACCAATAGAAATGTTGTTGCAACATTTCCATTGTATTTTCTATGCCGAAGTGTCCTGCCACCCAACTGTAGTGAACTTCCCAAATTAGCTTCGCTCTCTCTCTTGATAGGATGAAAATATGGCACATATGGCACAACAACTCGTCCTAAATATGGAAATCAGTGAAATTTATGTTTGTGCCCAACATATGGTAGGTAGTGCTAAAGTCGGGATCACTCTCGTAGAGTTGGGGCCATCTGGAGGTCTCATGTCTGCCGCAACGGGAGGCCGACTAAGGCAACGGAAGGTCGACTGAGGTAGTCAACGACGCGGTTGTTGCTCCCTATCTTATACTTGATGTTGATATTGAACTACTAAAAGTATGTGGACCACTTCTAATGGCATTCATTCTACAATTTTCCTTGCGTCTGCATGAGCTAAGAAGGCTTATGATTAGTCAGGATGAATCTCTCCTTCAAGAGAATGTAATTCCTCCACCGACAGTAGGATTGTCCAATGGAGTACATTACTTTTTTTAATTGGGATACTTACGGATGGTATATGATAAAGTCTCACTATGATAGGCCACGAGATGTCCATGTTTAGTGATAACTACATCCACAACATATTTTTAAGAATCTATCTCAATCTTGAAAGACTTTTACAGGTCGGGTAATGAACGCACTGAGGATGAGAACAAGCACTGCTTCAAATCATCAAATACTTTCTATTGCAACTCGCCCCACATGAGTTTTTCCTTGCCACCACCCCTAGTTACTTGGATAAGGGCCCATGCAATGTGGGAGAATCCCAACATGAACCTGTGATAGAAATTGGAAAGGTCTAAGAAGCTCCAAAGCTCAGTGAGTGTGGTTGGGGATGGCCAGTTATGGATGACCTGGATATTGGATGGATCGACATGCACCCCATGCTCATCAACAATGTAGCCTTGGTACTAGACCATGTTCATGTTGAAGGAGCATTTTTCCAAATTTGCATATAGCTTTTGTTGTTGTAGAGTGTGAAGAACCTGTTGAATATACTGCAAGTGTTCCACCCAACTCTTGTTGAATATGAGGATGTCATCCAAATAAATCACCATAAAATAATTGGTGAAAGGCTGCAATATATCGTTCATCATCCTCATGAAAGTTGTTGGGACATTTTTCAGGCCAAAGGGCATGACCATCCATTCAAAAAGACCTTATTTGGACTTGAAGGCAGTCTTCCACACATCAATCTGATCTATTGGGACCTGGTGGTAGCCAGACTTCAGATCAATCTTACTAAAGTATTTGTCCCCCTTGAGATGGTCAAGGAGATTGTTAATTTGGGGAATTGGGTATCGTTTCTTGACTATGATTTTATTTAGGGCCTGGTAATCAATGTATATTCGTCAAGTCCCATATTTCTTCTATACAAGCACGATTGAGATTCTAAAATGTGATGATATTGGTTGTATCACAACAACATAACAAGAAATTAATGCATAAAATAGCGTCAGAATTTAGTGTATTTTACTCCATGAATCGAACACCTTTTCTGGTGCAAAACTGGGCACAATATGGAATTTTTATAATTGCACCATATTTAGTACCAGAATTAGTGCCAAAATTAGTGCCAAATTTAGCGCCAGAAAAATAACACCATTTATAGCGCTAGGTTTAACGCCAGGTTTATCGCCAATATTAGCGCCAGGAATAGCACCAGGAATAGGGACAGAATTAGTGCTAGGTTTAGCGACATAATTAGTTCCATTTTTAGTCCCAAGTGTTGCTTCGAGTTTTTCTTCTGATATGCCTTCCAATTTTGTTTCCATTTTTGCGTTTGGTTTGGCTTCCCCTTTTACGTCCAGTTTTTCTTCTGAAATGGCTTTGAATTTTTCTTCCAGTTTGGTGTCAGGAATAGCACCAGGTGTTTCTTCCATTTTTTCTTCTGATATGCCTTCCAATTTTGCTTCCATTTTGGCTTCTAGTTTTGCTTCTGATATGGCTTCCAATTTTGCTTCCATTTTGTCTTCTGGTTTGGCTTCCATCTTTACATCTAGTTTTGCTTCTAGTTTTCCTTATGGTTTGGCTTCTAGTTTTGCTCCCAATTTTGCTTCTGGTGTGGCTTCCAATTTTTCTTCCAATTTGGCTTCCATTGTTGCTTCCTTTCTTGCTTCCAAAAATGCTTATTGTTTTTCTTACAGTTATTAATTTAATATGTTTTATTTCAATTTAATTAGTTAAATATATCATGTCTCTTAAATAACTTATATGATTATACATTAAGTCATATAAACACATTTGAAATTTTCTATAGGATAACATTTATAAATAATTTTTTAGGGAAACAAATATCCATACAAGTTAACAACATCATTATACTTATTAAATCTCCATCAAAGAGAATCTGCAACATCCAGTGTATATAAAATAACAAGATAATTATTATAACATGATCATAATCTATAATTAAAACAAGTGAGTCAAATATCTATAATTTAAGTGAATTTGACAACATCCATCATGAGTAATAAATCAAAACCATCATACATAATAAATATGTATCCAAAAATCATCAACCACTTTCAATATATAAAAATTGATGATTCAATATTGATAAGATCATCATCATATGTAACTAAAACAAGTGAAATTCAAATATATATGCCAGTAGATCAATATCATCTGAAAATGATACATGTCCAACAATCGACATAAGTCAAAATGATACATCATGTAAAAATGATACAAATAAAAATGAGAAATTATTTCATACAAAATGATACAAGTCAATATGATACGTCATGTCCAAACGATATAAGTCAACATGAAACATGTCAAAATGATATAACTCAATAATATGGTACTAGAGGCCATGAAAATGATACATATGATAGTAACCATGAAAAGATGAATTATAACAATATATAAAAAATGATCCATGATGCAGTCTATATGATCATGAATGTCACTAGCTGCTACCAACAACTACCTCAACATCATCATCACCATCATGATCATGATCATCATGATCGCCATCATCATCATCTGCACTGGCAACGGAATCACTGTCATGTGTATATGTGTCATCATGAGCATCATCTTCCATCTCAGCATCAGAACCAACATCATGATCTGGATCTATTTGTTGAGGATGATCCAGATCTTCTGGAAGATCCTTTTTCTACAAAAACAAACATTTAGAATGAAAATTTATTATTTTTTTCATGCAATAATTAATTTCTTTGTTATATATCTATTATTACAACATATGAAATGAAATGATAATCATATTACATCATACCAAAGTGCACATACGATAATAAAATATCAAATAAGTTACAGCTAAGATGTCATTCCAATGATGTAAAACATTCAACAATTCTAATAAACATTAGTAAAGACCATAAAAAAATGTTATTCCTAGCCTTGCCTTGACATGCCATGCCTTGCCTTGCCTTGACATGCCATGCCTATCCTTTCCATGCCTTTCCTTGGCAAGCCATGCCTTGCCTTGACATGCCATGCCTTTCCTTTCCTTCACATGCCATGCCTTTCCTTGCCTTGACATTCCATGCCTTGCCTTCACATGCCTTAATTTCTTGCCTTGAAATACCTTTCCTTGACATGCCTTTCCTTGAATTGACATGCCATTTCCTTTCCTTGACATGCCATGCCTTTCCTTTCCTTGATATTCCATTCCTTGTCTTGACATGCAATGCCTAGCCTTGCCATGCCTTTCCTTGACAAGCCATGTCTTTCCTTGATAGGTGTTGCCTTTCCTTGTCATGCTTTTCCATGCATTGTCATGCATTACCGTGAATTTCCTTGCCATGCATTCAATTGCCTTGCCTTGTCGTGATTTGCCTTGACATGCCATGAATTGCCTTGACATTCCTTGCCATGCCTTACCTTTCCTAGCATTTTCTTAACATGCCTTGCCTTGCGTTGACATGCCTTGTCTTTCCTTGCCTTGCCTTGACATGCCTTGTCTTTCCTTGCCTTACCATGCCTTTCCCTGACATTCCTTGCCTTGAATTAATATGCCTTTCCTTGACAGACCTTGCCTTGCCTTGACATGCCATGCCTTACATTGAAATGCCTAGTGCCTAAAACCCAATTGGGAATATGGAGTTGTATGGATTTTAAGCGAGATGGAAATTGTGGATGATGTAGGGTAAGTTTGTTGTTTACATAGGCATAACTTAATAGTGAATGCATAATTGTATGGATGGAAATCGACAGTTTTGTAGGCCCTCTATAGGTGCTCTACTTATGCACATGCTAGAAAAAAAAGATAGATTATATCCCAAGTTCAAAGACACCATGCAACCTTTCAAAGAAATAATATGGTACAATGCTTCAAATCTGGGAATAAAAACAACAAAGAGATGAATTGTTAGCACCTTATTCATTCCCTTTCCTCTATGACATTGCAGAACATAAATTTATACGATAGATTAGGTTTAAGTTTAGGATGGTTGGAGGTGTATAACTAGTTCCTAAAACCCAATTGGGCATATGGAGTCATAGGTATTTTAAGCGGACTGGAAATTGTGGATGATGTGGGGTAAGTTTGTTGTTTACACAGGAAGAACTTAATAGTGAATGCATAATTGTATGTCTGGAAATTCATAGTTTTTTAGGCCCTCTATAGGTTCTCTTCTTATGCACATTCTATACAAAAAAAAAGAGATTCTATCCCAAGTTCAAAGACACCATGAAACCTTTCAAAGAAATAATATCATACAATGCTTAAAATCTGGAAATAAAAATAGAAAGAGAAGAATTGTTAACACCTTATTCATTCACTTTCTTCCATGACATTGCATCCCTAACATGAAGTCCTTCTTCTCATAGGTTTTAGCAAGAATTTCCATCACATAAATTCACCAACAATCTGAAATCTGAAAATCCACACATTTAGATAACCTTCATTCACATAACCTTCATAAGGAAGATAGGAAAATTCCAAGCATGAGTTTTTTTTCAATTCTCCATCAACCATTACAAGGTGAGTGAGTCTCTATTATATAGATCTAGGGCTCAAATACCTCACCAAATAAAAACAATAATATCCAAAGCTAGATCCATGATCTCTCCTTGAAGTACATAAACAATAACATCCATCTAACAACCCCTAATACAATTCAACAACCCTAGATAAAGTAAAACAATAAGATATATGACCAATAAAGTGGAGATGCCACTTTTCCAAGTCATGTGCATGATACCTCCATAGTTCAAGCAATTTTGACCAAGTAAATGCTCCTTAAAGTCACATGTGTGACCTTATCCTAGGGGATGGCGCTCCATAATACATCAAACCAAGTGCTCAAATACCAAAGTGAGGGATTAATCCAATATAATAGTGGGTAAATGATCCCCCAATAACAACAATATGCTCAAAACAGAAAAATCCTACAAAGCATAAAATGTGCATAAGAGGAAGCACTCAATCAAACTAACAATGAAACATCTTGAATAATCCATCAATGAAGTAGAAATATAGCGTTCAACTAAATATCTTCTCAAACAAGACAATCAAGGCACAAATATCCATGGTAAGGTGCTCTAGGGGAATAACAATAAGCAAAACATATTTTCAAATGGATAGCCCTCCTCAAGACACCTCAACACCCACCAAAGTGGTCAACAGATAAATTGTCACAAGGGAAATTTCATGGAGACTGTCAAAGAGAGTGTGCACAAGAAAACTGATGCTCAATAAGCCATAAATCTCCATCGAATAATATTTATATCTCTCTGTCATGTATGAAGATAAAACCAATGAATGGTAATCACTAATATCTAGGCACTCAAATGACATGAGATGTCTTAAAACCATTAAACTCCAATGCGGGTTTCTTGAGAAGGTTCTTCAATCTGGATTAAAATCCTCATGTCACCTTCAAGGAAAGACTCTACTATTTTTTTATCCTATATGGAAACGTTTTGTACCTCAGACAAGTAGTTGGTAGATGTATTAGCTATTTTTGCTTATACTTGTGGTGGCTACTCTAAGCAACTGAGTTTTCTTTTTAAATTTTTAGTACATGTCTTTTATTAATAGACATAAGTTTATAAGAAAGAATTTTATTAAAAACAAACTTCCTTTGTATATTAAATTTATATCATGATGACAATTTACAAATCAACCTAGCCATGAGACTTATTTCATATCTGACAATTACATTAGATGATTGATTACTAGGTCATCTTGTGTGCCTATGGGTAAGACAATATTTATATGTATGCAGACTTTGTATCACTAATAGAAATAACTATATGACAAGTTATCGAATATAAAATGAAGTTACTTTCTCATTCTTTTGCAATTGAAAATAATACATACCACTCATATTTTCATGGGGAAAACATTGATGCTCTTGAGCAAAGTTTAAAACTAAAGAAGAGGAAGAGCCTAACAACTCTAACAAGGAAATACAAAACTAGCGTATAATCCTTTGCATAAATAAATAACCCAAAAAGTCGAATCAAAGACGAACTATTATATTAAAATAAGAAAAATAAGAGCAACATATAAATATGAAGACCTCCCTCTGTTCTTTAAATGGGTTGGTTCAGTTCCCTATGGGATGTAGCACCAGTAATCATTGGATCAATCTATTAACCGAAAATGGCCTTGCGGGGGGTTATATATAATAGGGTAATTCTGTATTCTCCTTCCTTCCATAAAGAGATAAAAACCAGGCAGTAACCTAGCCTAAACTGTAGTCAATATAAGTAAGAGGTGGTCATGCTCATCATTATGGGTTCGTCATCCTCTCTAGTTGTAGGGATCCCAATCCAAGCATACAAAGTAGGCTCAATGAATGCTATGCCAGATGGTCAATGATTTTATAATTTCCTTAGCTTTCTTCTCCATCCCTCTTGAATTTATCTGTACTTTTTGAGCTTCTCTAATGTCTCTCCATGTAAATGGGTGATAGTTCAGTTCAGAGAATTTATTCAAAATAGGACAAGTCAATCAAATAGAAAGAAGGAAGTATGTGCTGATTCTGGCTTTAGGACCAATCTGGCTTTAGGACCAAATTGGGCTGCTGAAGTTTTGTCCATCCTCTCAGCCAGAGCATCCAATGCTCTGCATTTGTTTGTACTGTACCACATCTTTTAAAGCTATTGACCACTTCCTCCTTCCCTATTGATTCACCTCCTTTGCTCCGATGTCGAAGATGTCGGACAGAGAAATAGTTATGAAACGTTATTTTGTCGAATCAGATTATCGTCGGAACTTAATCAAAGGATCCATTTCCACAATTTCCATTTCAATAAGTATCATCCAATCATTTTCTTTCAATGCGGGAAGGCTCGTGATGGAAGGAAGCCTGAGTGGTAGAGGGAGTGTTATGCCACACTTTTTGAGCTTCTCTAATGTCTCTCCATGTAAATGGGTGATAGTTCAGTTTAGAGAATTCATTTTTCCTTGTGGACTAACTCACTTATTAGTTATTTGGACATATTGTCCTCATTCTTTCCATGTAATGTTGGCTCTGACTATATACAAGTTCTGAAATACACTTGTGTGTTGTGCCACTAACATAATCTTGTGAATTTGATTCCTAAGTTGCCACAAGTGAATGTAAGGAAATTTTTTCTTAAAAAAGGGCAAGGAGCTTGGAATTATGTTATGTGCAAGGGTTACATTAGATTTTCATATATTGAAGGATATATAATTTTGGTTTAATTATTGGCAAGATGGAATCTTTCATTAGTAGGGGCAATTGGAATTCCCATTTTTCATTCACTAGTCATGCAATCAGTTTATATTCTAGAGAATTCTTGGAAAACTCATAAAGGATATAGGAATTCTCATGTGGTTCTTTCTGTATAATTTTCCTCTACTGAAGAAACCATTAAAAATTTTCTTACATCAATATAAATAACCCCAACAAGACTCTGGGATTTCAAAATACATGGATCACAATAGTTTTCGAACCAAAGTGGGAAAAATGGTGTAATTGAAGAGATCCAGTGGAATAGTATCATTTAAAAAAATGAATGAGTTTTAGGTCTCCACGACTTGAGGAGAGAAAGAGGTTTATTTTTATTTTTATCTCTCTTTAATATCCGAGGTCTTTGTCCATCCAAAAAAAAATCATACTCTTCATACTTTTCTAACCTAAGGCTGTTGTGTATGCCAATTAGGGTTGTTGTGTATGCCAATTAGGGTTGTTGTGCATGCCAAATTGGCATGCACAACAACCCTATCGGTTGATGTGCATGCAAAATTTGGAACAAAATGGGAACAAAAGGATTGGTTCGAGTGGATCTTATTCTTTAGGTTCTATGGAGACTCGTTTTCTTTTAACATATAACATTCTCACCCAATAGGGAACTGTAAGAATTCACTAGTAGTCATGATAGTAAACTGGGTTTTGTTTCAACACGACGTGATTCTCCAAGATATACTACTTATATAATGTTAGTGATTTATTGTGAAAGGTGTTATACATCAAATAAGGGTGACATTTGTGGACAAGGAATGAAAGGTTGTTCTTAATAAATTGGTCAAACCTTCAAAATCCACATAATAGGGAGACTCAACAGCCTGGAAATGGTCACAACAATATTGAAGATACAAGATCTGCAATGGATCTAGCATCACTAAAAATTCAGAATGTGCCAGAATTTGAGAATCCTCCTTGTGTTTCTTATAAAAAATTAGCTCCGTTGTTGAGTTGTTACAACAAGAGATGTTTACTTATTGATCAAAAGGAATTTTTATAGCGTTATTCCCCTGGCCCATGTAATTCCATTTCATCTCTGTTAGATAATGAATCCATGATAAGAATATCTATAAACAAAGATATGTTATCGTTCCTTTTATCAGGTGTAGGTACTCAATAAATCTTCGTTAGTAAAGAAATTTGGAGCACGTTTCCACATGATACATGGGTTGAATATTCATGGTCGTTGAGTTAAAAAGGATTGAGAAATCAAAAAATATATCCAAGGTCCCTGGCAGAGGTTCGAGTGCCAGAGGGATGACATCTCATTTTCTGAAATGGAAGGAAATCCCGATGCTAACAAGTGTTGAAGAAATGGCTGTTATACAAGCAAAGAGGTTGAATAATACAGAGAAAAAAAAATGACTTCAACAATACTCAATATTCAGATTCTTGATATTCTTTAAAAAAATGTCCACTTGATGCCTTTGTGGTAATTCTATTGGGAGCATTCATTATCATGAGATATGAAGATTACAAAAAATAAAATATTTGGAATGGTCATGTCCTTCTTAAAGTTCAATACTATAGAAGAAGTGATGGAAAGAGGAGACATAATAATATATGGTTTGGAAATTGGAATAGTTATTAAGATTACATATGTAACTAATAGACTTGATAGATCTCTTTTTGTTGTAGTGATATGAATAAATTGTTACTTTGCAAGGTATCTCAAAGGGAAAGAAGGTTCAGGAAACAAAATATTCAATCAAGAAGAATCTCTTTGAGACATGGGAAGTAGTCATGTGCATAATGCACGAATAGATTCACATTTTTATAATTCTATTCCAGAGCATGGTAATCAGATCTCAAACAAATACTATTGAAAATGACAAAATGCATACAAAATACAATTACTCAAAATGGTAAACCATTGACAATAAAACATTTTCCAAAATGCCTTGAGGGAATAATAAGTGATTCCTTTCCTTAAGAGACAAACAAGCCCATTCCATTTGATAAGGTTAAAATATCTAAAGAAATGAGGGCTATGGACATCCAATACATGTGGAAACTATGATAAGTTAATTTTTTAAACAATAGGGGCAATGATATATCACAATTTTGATGTTCCTATAAGTATTGATTGGGAAAACTTATCGAGGGAAGGGAACGTATAAAAATCACTTAGTCTTGGAGAAATGAGACAGCTAGCATATTATGAAAACTCAAACCACCTCAAGCCAGCCTTAGCATTATTTTTATTTTGTGAATTTAGTTACACAACCAAGGGAAAAAATATAGAATTGAGGAAGAATAAAAGGGGGCCTGGAGGACTTAGAAAGGGTTGGAGTTTTATTGCAACGGATGAATGAAAGTTCTCAGAGCTCACAGGGCCAATATTTTATTAGTAGATGGGAAAACCAACCAAGCCATGCAAAACAACCCTATTGGCATGCACAACATCCCTTATATAAAATTTGTTTTAAATTTAACTAGTAAAGAATAATGATAAATCTTCAACCAAAAATAGATCAACCTAGAATGGATAAATCTTTTCTCAAACCTTTTCCTCCTTTTAGAAAATATCCCATCTAAAATGGCCATTTTTTTTACTCTAACAACTTTTACATGTTTTAGTCTCTTAGTTTAATCTTTATATCATGTTTTCCAAGGATTTAGTTTTAACCTTGAAAATGACTAGAAACCTTCAATAAAGTTGCAGTTTTCCAAACAAATTCAACTTTTCCTAAATATATCATTCGCCATAAGTATCTCCACAACTTCATTCAGACCCATATTCATCACTTCAAGCTGTGAGGGCACTCAAATAGATATCCAACATCAAATAACATATCATCAAGAAATTTTTTTGACTAGTGGAGCCTTGTTTCACTAGTGGGATCAACATGAGATTAAGCCATCCACTAGACTTCCGTTAATTTTTTTGTCTTCCCCACAAAATTGGTATGTCTCAAACACTTCTGAGAACATATGTAGATGTATAGCTACTAGGTAGAGGTGCCAACCTAACAATACCAGTTTCCACAAATATAGAAAAAGAGCCACTCTCTCTCATACAATTTGAATGAACCACCAGAAGAAAGTCTCTCCATGAAAGAAAAGTCATAAGGTGAGGAAATAGACAAAATATCTAGCTAGTAGGAATATCTAGATCATTTTTCTTTCACCAAAAATCGAAGGTGTCCTCCCATTAACAATACAAAATTCAAATGATGTTTATGTCCAACAAGCTCTAGTATTGTTTACAAAGATATTTTCCAGGGGATTTTCAATCATGTGTAGATGGACTTCAATGGGAATGAAGGCACAAGAAGAAAAGATGAAGCGTAGTTGTTGAAGGTGTTTGATTATGCTTGAAATAGAGGACTATTTTAGTATCATCAAGAATGGAAACATCTAAGGAATTATAAATTATATGTTTTTTTATTGGATCATAAAGCCATGGAATCACATACCAGTGATGTCAACAAAAAAAAAATGATGTGCGCAAAGCGCAGCTTGTTGTGGAAGTTTGTATTTATCTTCTCAGACAAGGATATACCATTATAGTCCTAACAATGCATTGGGCATATGTCTGGACTGAAAAATTGTAATCTCTCCTCAATTGAGAAACTCCTTCATGCATGAAGTAGGTGATATACTATGATTATAAAAGACATTAAGAAGTCAGTCCATGGGTAGAAAGGAAATGGCCTGAAGACTGAAGAAAAAGGTTCAGATG
>JZKD02S1619085.1:85448-96084 GCA_000966675.3 Picea glauca
ATTGTACCTAGTAGGATAGAAATGCTCATGAAGAGTTTTGTAGAAATCAATGAATGATTCCAATATATTATAGTATGAATAGTGTGGACCCCTTTCTCATCCTTAAATTCTAGACAAAAGGAGGTGTTGTGATCAAGCATGTTGGGTATTTTCCCACCATTTAGTTGTTAGAACTTAAAGGTGACATGCTACCAAAGTGATCTTATCATACTCTCATAGTTTAGTTTTATGTTTAAAACATGAGGAGAAAACTGAGGTCAAGGCATCCATTTGTTCCCCATCAAACACAATGATAAACTAAGGTAGAATTATTTTAGGGTCCGATTTGATTAACCAATTTGTCAATCACTTAATTCTATTGTTGGATCAGTTGTATATATTATTGTAATACTTATTTAAATGTTGTTGTAAAAACTATGATTGTATATCTACAAATGAGACATCTTCAATAGGAAGAATTTTAAGAGGTTACAAGTGGAATACTCAATAGGAAGAGTTTTAAAAGGTTACAAGTGGAATACTTAGTCCAATAGAAAAAATGATTTTATTTTTAAATTAGTAAATGCTTGAGTCAATCGAGAAGGAAAATGATCCTTATTAGATATTGGGTACATATAGAGGGTGTTGTACCCTTTTGCTTGAAAGAGGTCAAGTTTGACCACGTCTTCCTTCTTATTTTAATATAGATTATAACTTACTACTTATTATTCTCCACTTGTCTTATGTCCATTTCGATATTTTATTTCAAAGATACTTTTGAAGCTTATTTCAATGTAAAGTGAGCATAAAATTGACTTGATCCCTAAGGTAGTGTTTTTCCAAGCTCATTCCAATGTAAAGTGAGCATAAAACTGACTTGATCCCCAAGGTAGTGTTTTGCCAACATATATTTATTAAAAGATAAGAAAACACGCATACATGCTCTTTTTAGAGGAAACATATTTAGTTGATTGCTTAGACTCCTTCAGGAAGCTCTGTCGTGAAAATAGAGGAGTATTAAAACCGCACTTCAGTAGGGCTCCTCTTAGATTATGCTCATCTCTTCAATAAATTTAAAAGCATCTTTTAAAGTATTGATGCATTCTAATGCTCAATACAAGAGTATTGGTTGGAAGCTATATGGAACATAGTTTAAATAGAGTTCTAATGCCAATGATTTATGTTAGTATTAATATAGAATGATACCGTTGTAAGAATTTAACCGACGGATGGTTGGAAAAATAGAATAAGTTAGACACTGAACATAAAGCATCATGAACAGAGAAGAAAGAGAGAGCATCCAATAGTTAGAGATTGTGTTCCAATACGGTGCAAATTCACAAATCCGATCTATATTACACCATACAGACTACAAATTCACAAATCCGTTCTATATGTCAGTATATGGAGTACAGAGAAGGATAATCGGTTAAAAAATCGCTCTTCTGATTTGTATTATTGGAGATTTAATTTTTGCTCATAATAAATTTCATATTTCAATAAAAAAATTATTGCAGATTTTTTTTTAAATCATATATGAATTGTATTCGAATTTCAATTAATAAAATTATTTTTTACCAAATTTTAATAAAAATATTATCTTGAAGAAAAACCAAAAGATGATACAGAATTTTAATTTTATTTAAATATACATTTATATGAAAAAAATTAAAATTTTATACATATTTTACAAATAAAATTTCATACATATTTTACTGAAATATACATACCCTAGTATACATATTCTACTCCCTTTAAATTTGAACTTGTAAACTCAAAACACTATTTAAAATATATTAAGTACCGTAATCCTCTAAAAAAGGGTTTGTACAAACAAAGTACCAAATATAGTATGCAAGTCTCATTGGATATTGTTTAGAGAAGGGTTGAGAATGGATTTGTCTACACAACCTTCTCTTTGCATGCCAAGTAGAAAGGTTAAACATCATTTCTTGCACCATGTACTCTATTACCGATTTTCGTAATTCATAGAGAACCACAGAGATTTTACCTGATTCAGTTCCAAATGGATGCCAAGACAGTAATCTGCAACCTGAAGCTAGCCGGGTCCTTTCATGACTCAACATCCCGAGAGAATCAAGGTTGTGAGAGTTTGTGTCCGCGACATTCACCCGAGGTTATCTGGATGGGTGAAAATGGGAAGCCTTTGGTGAAACCAAGGTTTAAATCTCACGAAAGTGGCAGGCATCTTTTCGAAGGTGGTATAACCATCCTGGCCCAAGCTGTCAAACCGTTAAATCAGATGGCCTGATAAAAGTTCCAAAACATATCCCACCTCAACTGATCACCGTAAGTTTTGAATAATTCGGACAGCTTGGAAGAAGTTTGCTCAACGTGTTTATAATCCTGGAGCTGAACCCCGCACGTCGTGAATGCATGATTGCGGATATGCAGAGAATTAGGGTTGAGGCAGCGTCTGTTTCCAGGTAGGAAAAGCATCAAAAGGAAGCTGCCGGCTCTGAGATCAAATGGAGGACTTGTGGGCGTTTGAAGAGCTGCAGGAACCCCAACATAAAAGACGGTCAGTCAATACAATATTGCAAAGTTGGCTTTCCAATTGGTGCCCAACCTTAATACCGAATCCTTTCTTTAGAAAGCCATGGCTATGTAAGAATCCATGGAATTACGAATTGGAAGTTAATTGATGAAGCACTGCCACCATTGCAACAAGGAAGGACGTGGGAACCAACACGGTTATCAAACTCAGAAGTGCAATCCCAACACTCGGGCGAGCGTTAATCAAACTGTAGTGCAACCTTCCAATTGGCTCTAGTAAATTGCTATGATAAGACGGGTAAATTTTTTTCTCCCACTCCATCCAATCTTCAGGAAGCTCGTAATTCTCTTTCTGCAATTTGAGCTCCGATATCCGTTTTCTGAGAAGTTTCATATTAGCGTCCACAATGCTCCAACCACCTGCAAGAACCAAAATTAAAATTTGTGTGCATGACGAACAACAATTGCAGATGCTAAGGGTTACGAGTGATTACAAAATATATAAATCAGATCTTACCGGAATCTTCATGCTGACAATCACCAGATTCTGCCCTTACAACAGGTCTTAATATTCTTTTCATTCTTTTCCATGATATACATCTTGAAATGCTTCCGATCTGTGTCCGTCGAGGCAATCGTGCAAGGAGAATTTGTGGCCTCGCATTACAATAATCTTTGGACGCTGCTATTGCAGTTATCAATTCCATCGTTCTGATAAAAACAGATTATGCACTTTACCTTCCCCAACTGTATAAAATTTCTAATGTCAAAAGCCAAAGCTCTCTGGAAATGCCTATATACAACAATCAGTTACCTGCTACATTACAGAATGTAATAAAACAGGAGATAGCGCGAAGCTTATGAAAGAAAAACTCGCAAAAGGTGATCTCCCCGAGCTGGTCTGCCCAACCAAAGTGAAGTGCGCCTACCATAGCTGCTTCAATGTCAACTGGACCTCTCAATATATTGCAGGAACACCCAAATTTACCCTGGGCGGGCATGCTTACTCAACAAAACAAACACCCTCTGACGAGTCGGATCGCTCCGACGATAGCGACTCTAATGGTGATCTTTTCAGTTTGACATCCCTCTACTCAACATGATCAATCATTTAGATGCAGAGATGACTTTACTTTATAAACGTTTTTGGTTTTAGGTTTTTGTCTTTTACAAAATCTTTGGTTTTAGGTTTTTGTTTTTTAGAAATTTTGGAAGTTGTAAATTTGACCTATTCTACATGTTTTGGATTTTTGAGGAGATGGAATTGATTTATGCCTTTGCCAACAATTTGTTTCCAAACTTCCATAATAATTATAAAAAAAACGAAAACTTGTTACCAAAGTTCCATGATTATATAAAAATCAAAAACTTAAAACATTTACATTTAGCCAGTTAATTAATATCCGCTGTACTTATCGATGAGGTATCTTGCCGTTTAATTAATGTCCGCTGAGTACATTGATATCGATGTGGAAGAGAGGCTGCTAGCACGATAGCCAATGGAATCACTCTTCCAACTCACGTTTTGAATTGACTTCTTTCCATTTAGTTCTGATATATGGAGTCTCTCTAATGTATCTCTCAACTTCTCATTGTATGAGTTATTTTGTACGAAGTGCTCCAGAAGTAAATTGATATCGATGAAGTATCTTGTTGTTTAATTAATATCCGTTGAATACATTGATATCGATGTCGAAGATGTTAATGTTTAAGTCATTATTATAGATCTTTGCATTTCAATGATATCGATGTCGAAGATGTTAATGTTTAAGTCATTATTATAGATCTTTGCATTTCAATGAATAAAAACAGCATAAGATAAGATTAGTGAGAAATACACAATCACAAGATACACATCATTTATCCTGGGAAACCCTCATGGGACAGAAAACCCAGCAAAACTTTCTTAATATAGATAGCCAATACAATGCCAAGAGATACCTCTCCTAAAGATGTGCCTCTTTCTCTCTCTTCTCCAACTGCAGCTCCGAAACTTGTCTCTTAATGAACAAGTGAGTGTGTGTCTAAGTGAGGTGCTAGCCTCCTTATTTATACAAGACTGGCACCTGTGGGAGTGTCCTTTCACTGGCAGGGCCGACTTCTTCTTCTGGGTGGTTATAACCACCTTTATTATATTCTGAGGCCTCTTTGATATATTCTAGGGCCTACTTCTCTTTCTGCCTATTACAATTACATTATGACCATTCCGCAAAAGGGGATTTGGTCCTTTTACAATAGCCGACATGATCAATCCACAATGGGGATTGATCCAATAAATAATATATCAAATAATAATAAGAATACACTTTGCAGTTACATTATTTCAACACTCCTCCTTAACAAAAAGGGTATTCTTCAACAACATCAGACGAGAGAGAGGCCTTTATCATCAACAACATCAGGAGGACAACATCATCAATATCATCTTGGAACATTGACTAGCGTATCTATAAATCATCGGAATTTTTCTTCATCTACAACATCGTCATTCTTAAAGGAATGCAATCATCATCTACATCAATATGTATTAGTATAAAACCAATACATCATCATCATCACAACACGAGGTTGGCTCATCATAATACAGGATTGGCTTTACGTCATAGTTGTTAAGCTGGAAGCTCAGTACTCATCTTGCTTTACGTCACATAAATCAAGATGGAAGCAAGATACTAGACTGGCTTTACATCACAGCTTCTCAAGCTGGAAGCACAGTACTAGTCTCATCTCAACGTCTTGCTTTACGTCATAGCACTCAAGCTCGAAGCAAGATATTAGAATGGCTTTACATCACAACTTCTCAAGCTGGAAGCACAGTACTAGTCTCATCATAACGTCTTGCTTCACGTCACAACACTCAAGCTCGAAGCAAGATACTAGACTGGATTTACGTCATAGCTTCTCAAGCTGGAAGCACAGTACTAGTCTCATCTCAACGTCTTGCTTTACGTCACAACATGCAAGATGGAAGCAAGATACTAGACTGGCTTTACGTCACAGCTTCTCAAGATGAAAGCACAGTACTAGTCTCATCTCAATGTCTTGCTTTACGTCACAACACTCAAGTTGGAAGAAAGATACTAGATTGGCTTTACGTCAGAGCTATCAAGTTGGAAGCACAGTACTAGTCACATCACATATTCTTGCTTTACGTCACAACAATAAAGCTGGAAGCAAGATACTCATCTTGCTTTACGTCACAACAATCAAGCTGGAAGTAGGATACTAGACTAGCTTTACGTTGCAACTGTCAACCTAGAAGCACAGTTCTAGTCTCATCACATCATCTTGCTTTACATCACAGCAATAAGGTTGGAAGCAAGAGATGTCTCATCACATCAACTACTCCCCCTTTCGAGGAAGGTCTTTTTGGACAATACCAAGATTATCTTGAAAATGTTCAAACTTTACACGAGATAGAGGCTTGGTCAACACATCAACAACCTGTTCATCCATGCTAATGTACTGGATATTTAAGGCTCCTCTCTGCACCATGTCATGGATGTAATGATAACAAATATCTATGTGCTTCGACTTGTCATGGAATACATGATTCTCTGTCATTTTTATGCAGCTCTGGTTGTCACATAGGATCGTGGTTGCTTCCATCTCTAGGTCAAATAGGTCAGTCAACAACTTTCGAAGCCATATAGCTTCGCAACTAGCAGAACATGCAGCAATGTATTATGCTTCCACTGTGCTGAGAGCAATGCTGGATTGCTTCCTACTCTGCCACGATATCATGGTTGATCCCAAACTGAAACAACATCCTGAAGTTCTTTTTCTATCAGAAACACTTCTTGCCCAATCTGAATCAGTGTACCCACTCAATGTGAAATCATGATCTCCATCATAATTGAGACCACAATCTAATGTACCCTTAAGGTACCTCATCAAATGTTTTGCAGCCACAAGGTGAACATGTTTGGGTTCTACCAGAAACTGACTCAAGGTGTTCATGACAAAACAAATTTCTGGTCTGGTGTTCATCAAGTACATCATCGATCCAATAATCTGTCTATACAGTGTGGCATCAATCAATTCTGACGAAGTATCGACCAGTAGCTTTAGCTTCGTTTCCATGGGTGTATTCATGGGCTTGCACTCTAACATGTCGAATCTCTTCAAGATTTCGACTGCATACTTCCCTTGGTTAAGGAAGATCCTCTCTGGACTCTGCCATACCTCAAGACCTAAGAAATCGTGCATTAGGCCAAGGTCTTTCATCTCAAATTCTGAAGTGAGTCTCTTCTTACATTCAGTGATGAGCTTTTCTTCTTGAGTTAAGAATAAGTCATCCACATATGGAAATAGTATCACTCGATCATTGTTCATAACCTTGAAGTAGATGTTGGAATCTTCTTTACTCTTTGTAAATCCCAAGCTCGTCAGAAATTTGTATATTCGTCCATACCAAGCTCTAGGGGCTTGCTTCAATCCGTACAAGGCTTTCTGCAATTTGCAGACATGTGACTTCCTGTCTTCAACTTCAAATCCTCGAGGTTGCTCTATATACACTTCCTCTTCGATAACACCATTTAGGAAAGCTATCTTTGCATCCATATGGTGTAACTTCTACTTCATCTTAGCTGCAAGAGATATGATGGTTCTGATCGAAGTGTATCTGGCTACAGGAGCGAATGTCTCTTCATAGTCAATGCCTTCTTTTTGAGAAAAGCCATGAGCTACAAATCTTGCTTTATATTTTTCAATACTTCCATCAGCAGCATGTTTTATTTTAAAGATCCATATGGATGATACCACATCCTTGCTATTCGGTCTGGGATCTATTTCTCATACATTGTTCTTTATTATGGATTGGTATTCTTCTATCATGGCATCTGCCCATTCTTTCTTCTGAATGACTTCTTCAAAGCAGGTAGGCTCATTTTCTAGGAGATCACAAATCAAAGCCATATAACTGGAGAATGGCTTATGTTTATTCATATGTCTCATGGTTCCTTTAGGAACACCATACTTCTCTCCATCTTGAATAAGCTCTCTAGCCCAAGCTGGATTTCTTTTATGGAGGATCGTCATCTAAGGAGGTTCTTGAAACTTTGCTACGTCATGATATTCTAGAATTTCCTCATCAAGGGAAGTTACAACTTCTCTCACTGGTTCAGCAGCTCTGGGAACCTCCCTCACTGATTCTGCAACTCTAGGGATTGCAAGTTCCTATTCATATATTTCTTCAAGCTATCATTTTCTCGATTTCTTGAGTGTTGCATCTTCATCAAAGGTCACATCCCTGCTGATCTCAATGTGGCGGTGACCTGGTATATAGATCCTGAAGGCCTTGGAGACCTCACAGTATGCCACAAATATTCCCTTCTTTCCTGAGGGTTCCATCTTGTTTCTTTTCTCTTTCGGTATATGTATAAATACTAGGTAGCCAAATATTTTGAGATGGCTTACCTTTGGCTTCTTTCCGGTGAACATCACTTCCGGGGTCTTGAACCCAAGTGCACTATGGGACAATTGGTTTTGCACATATACGGCTATCATTGTTTCTTCTGCCCATAAGCACATAGGAAGATCTTGATCGTGGATCATGGTCTTCACGACTTCCATTATCGTTCTGTTCTTTCTTTCAGCCACACCGTTTTGTTGAGGATTATAGGGAGTAGTGAGTTCCCTCTTGATCCCAACATCTTTGCAGAAGTTCACAAACTCTTTTGAGGTGTATTCTCCTCCATTATCTGACCTGAGTATCTTGATCTTTCCTTTAGAAAGATTCTCTATCAAGGCTTTGAATTCCTTGAACTTGTTGAACACTTCATCTTTAGATTTCAAAAAATACAACCACGTCTTATGAGAATAATCATCAATGATTGATACATAGTATACATACCCACTCATGGAGGACTATGGCATTGGGCCACATACATCTGAATGGATGAGTTCTAGGACTCCTTCTGCTTTGTTGTCTCTCTTCGGAAAAGGGTTCTTGATGTTCTTCTCTTGTGCACATCCATTGCATATGCCTTCATGATCAACCTTGAGCTCTGGTAAACCTGTGACAACTTTGCATATGTATGGTAGCGCCTTGTAGTTAATGTGAGCTAATGTTCTATGCCAAAGTTCACATGATTTTTCAATGGTGTGGGTCATGGCAACCTTTGAGTGACCTTTTAGCTTATACAAACCATTTTCTTCACTTCCAATGATGATTGCTTCATTTAAGGTTTCTCCTTTAGCCCACATAAGAACTTCTCCATCTATAAAGGAAATTATGAATCCTTTCTTTTCTAAAGCTGAAATGGAGAGTAGGTTCTTTTTCAAACTTGGTACATAGAGTACGTCCTTCATCTTCATTGACTTCCCTGAATTTAGTTTGTAGTTTGATTCGCCCACTCCCTTGATGGGATATTGGTAATCATCTCCATGTGTCACTTTCTGAGAAAACTTATTTTCTGAAATGTAAGAGAGAATATCTCTTTGTCCTGTGATATGCTTGGAGACACCACTATCAATGAGCCAAGTGTCCTCTCCAGGTGTTACCGATCTTGAGAGGGCCGAGATTAAGACATGTTCTTTAATTTGTTCTCTTAACATCTTTGCAGGTGGCTCTTCATCTTCAACTGCATGGGCATGGTGCCTCTTTTGTTTCCTCTTGTATTCTTATCATCTAGATGGACAAAATTTCGCAATGTGTCCCATCTTGTCACAATGGTAGAATTCTACAGATGAGTAATCTCTTTCCTTTCATTGTCCTTTCTTCTGAAATCTCCTTGGATGAGATTCTTTATGACTGAAATTGTTTTGGGGTTGAGAATCTTTGTAAGTCTCTTTCTGGATGTAAGACTTCTTCCTTTCTCCTTTAGTGTGAGTAGCTAGGGCTTGATATTCATCTCTTGCTAGTAAATCCTCTCGGTTAGCTACTCTTGTTTCTTCTTGGATGCATTCTTCCCATAGACCGTCAAACTTCAGTTTCTTTGTTCTGGCACAAATCGTTTGGATGAATGCATACCAAGGTCTTGTGAGACCATTTAGGGTCATCATTATAAGTTCGTCTTCATCTACAGTATCTCTAATTGCTTCTAGTTGTTCTTTGAATTGGGATATTCTGGAGAAGTATTCTTGGATTGATTCTCCTTTCTGCATTCTTGTATTCTTGAGCTGAGTTCTAAGATTCATCTTCTGGTTTATGTTCTTTCCTTCATATAGTCTGTTTAGGGCATCAAAAATTTCTTTCAAAGTCTTCTTTGATGACACATAGGGAATCAGGTGGTCTTTGATTGAATCTATGATGATTCTTTTGGCCCTGATTGTGTCCTTTTGGTGCTTTGATTTTTCTGCAGCATCAGTGGGCTCTGACACTTCTTCTTTAACAAATCTTTCTAGGTCATTCTCTTCAAGAATGAGACCAATCCTATACTTCCAAGCACAAAATTTTTCCACACCTTCTAGCTTGTCAACAAGCTTAACGCTTACAGACATCTTTTACTTGAAGCTGGGAAAATGTCCAAAAATAAAAATGTTCAAAATCAAATTCTGAACTTACAAGGAGGTGCGCTTTGCTGAGGTGAGTAGCTTGGTGTGCTTGGATATGAGAAAATCTAACTTTTACACCTCCAAACTTGATCTGCGGATTTCTGGAGTGGTGCTTTTGGTTTTCTGGTACCTCTGGTACTCTGGTACTTCTGGTACTTCTGGTTCTCTGGTTTTCTAGTACTTCTGGTACTTTGTGAAACTAGGGTTTCACTTTTCGGAATATCTAGCCACTGAAAAGGTGCGTTGAAGGTGCCAAAATGATCCTTGGGGGAGAGCGCACTTTTCTAGATGGTTTTAGGGTTGAATTACCTCTCCAACAAAAAACCCTAATTTGCATGTATGACAACAATGACGTTTTTCACTTTTCTCTTGTGAAAGATGCTCTCTTCAGCTTGGCTATGAAACCATGTTAATGTTTAAGCCATTATTATAGATCTTTTCATTCCAATGAATAACAACAACATAAGATAAGATCACTGAGAAATACACAATCATAAGATACATATCATTTATCCTGGGAAACCCTCATGGGGTAGAAAACCCAGCAAAACTTCCTTAATATAGATAGCCAATACAATGCCAAGAGATAACTCAAACAAGTACATAAAGTCCTCTTCTAAAGATGCGCATCTCTCTCTCTCTC
>JZKD02S1619085.1:131465-145716 GCA_000966675.3 Picea glauca
TCCCAAGATAAATGTTGTGTCTATTGTGGATGTGTATTTCTCAGTGATCTTGTTCTTATTATGCTCTTATCTTATGAAATGCAAAGAACTATAATAATGGCATAAACATTAACAATGTAAACATGCCTCACCCACATCAGGTCATTCTGGATTTACCAAAACCTATGAAAAGGTCAAACATTCCCTTTTTTTGGAGAGTATGAAACTAGATGTTCGCACCTTTGTGGCTGACTGTGAGGTCTATCAATGCAAAAAGGGAGAAACTATCAAATCCCAGGGCACACTCCAACCACGTCCAATTCCCCCTTCTATTTAGCGAGATATTTCTATCGACTTCATTGTAGGCTTACCTAAATCGAGCAATAAGTCATTCATCATGGTGTTCGTCGATCGTCTCTCCAAATATGATCATTTTTATGCTCTTCAACACCCATTCACAACTGACACAATGGCTCAACTCTTCATGGATAATATCTTCAAGCTTCATGGCATGCCTAATTCTATTGTCTCTAACAGAGACCCCACTTTCACCAGCACTTTTTGGCAAGAGTTGTTCAAGCTACAGGGAACCCAATTGCATCTCATCATTGCCTATCAGTCCCAGAATAATATCCAGAAGAAATTTTTCAAAAAGTATTTGGAAACATATTTGAGGTGTTTTTCATCTGAGCAACAAAATCGGTGGGCTCAATGGTTACCCCTAGTTGAATGGTCGCACAACACATCTTACCATACAACTTCTCACATGACTTATTTTGAAGCATTCTATGGCCAAAATCTCCATCAGTTCTCTCCTATATTCTAGGGATCTTGAAGGTTCAGAAGGTTGACACAAATATTACAATCCAAGAGGTTATTCTTCATGCCCTCAAAGACAATTTGGTCATGGATCAGAATCACATGACTACAACCTTATAAGAAGACTTCCCTCAAATCTCACCACTATTAGAAACTTGCACCCAAATTTTATGGTCCATATCAAGTGCTCAAGAATGTGGGATCAATGGCCTATTAGTTAGCTCTACCGAGTCAGTCGAAGCTCCATCCTATTTTTTACATTTCATGCTTAAAGAAGGTGATTGGAAATAACTGCCAAACTCAAACTAGTCTTCCTGAGTTGGATGAAGAAGGTTCCATATGGTTGCATCCATAAGCTATCTTGGCTCAGCGAGAGCATTGTCTTCATTAGAGCACCATCTAGGAAGTGTTATTTCAATGGAAAGACACACCTCCAGAAGATGCCAAGTAGGAGTCAGCCACCATTCTACAATAATTTCCTCATCTGAAGCCTTGAGGATGATGATTTTTTTCAAGGGGGAGGGCATGTTAGGTACATAACCTACCTAACCCCTCATGTAGGTAGAATAATATAATTCTATGTAATAAATGCCAATATTAATAAGGCTTCGAAATGAGGAAGAATAAGTCAAATGTACGAAGACCTAATAGAAGCTTCTTCTTCTAGAAGGATCTTCCTCTAGATTTTTCTTTTGGATAGATAGATTTAGTATAAATAGAAGTAGAGGGTATGAGAAATATTGTCTTGGATATTATTGTAATACAGCTCTGCTCTGCTGGAGGTTTCCCCTATTAAAATATTGTGTAACTGCAAAGAATATTCTTATCCCCTTTTCTGGATAAAGCAAAAGATAAAATATATTTATTATTGATTAGATCAATCCCCTTTTGTGGATTGATCATGTGGGGCATTGTAATTGACCAAATACCCTTTTGTGGATTGATCATGTCGGGCATTGTAATTGACCAAATCCCCTTTTGAGGATTGGTCAAACCCTAATTGTAATATGAACCCAGATTGAGAAGTCATCCCTGCCAGTGAAAAGACACCTCACTTCAGCACCTGTCAGATTGTATAAATAAGAGAGACCAGCGCCTCATTTACACACACACTCAACTCACTCATCTAGTGCACAAGTATTGAAGGAAGCTGCAGTTACCAGTTGCTTGAAGAAGGAAGAGAGAGAGAGGAACATCCTTGGGAAAGGAATTTCTATGTTGTTTAGTTCATTGTCTTAGCTATCTATATTAAGAAAGTTTTGCTCGGTTTTCATCCCCATGAGGGTTTCCCAGGATAAATGTTGTGTATCTTGTGATTGTGTTTCTCTCAGTGATCCTATCTATGTTGTTGTTATCTAGTAAATTGAAAGGTAACCTAATAATAGTAGAAACTTTAACATGGTATTAGAGCTAATATGAAGAGAGCATATTTCACAGGAAAAAGAGAAACAACACTGTTGTTGTACAAGAAAATTAGGGATTTTTATTGAAGAAGAATTTTAGCCCCAAAACCATCTAGAAAAGTACGCCCTTCCTCAAGGATCACTTTGGCATCTTCAGAGCACCTTTTCAGTGGCTAGATCTCCCAGAAAGTGAAACCCTAGTTTTCAAAAAGTATTAGAAGTACCAGAAAACCAGAGTACTAGAAGTACCAGAGTACCAGAAGTACCAGAGTACCAGAAGTACCAGAAAACCAGAAGCACCAGTCCAGAAATCCGTTGATCAAGTTTGAAGGGGTAGAATTTGGCTTTTTAGAAATTTGATTGTACCAACATACTCACCTCAGTCCAACACATCTTTTGGTGAGTTCAATTTTCAGATCCAAGAAATTTGATTTTTCTATTATTTCTATAGCCTTGAGGGATAGGGTTTCTACTGCAAGAAAGAATGGCTACTAGCATGAGGGTAGAAGACATGATGGAAGGATCTATAAACTTCAGATCTTGGAAGCATAGGTTGTAGATGACTCTAGATGAGAATGATCTCCTAGAACATGTTACAGTGGGTGTACCAGAACCAGATGAAGAAAAGCAAAAGACCAAGCATAAGAAGAATGGAAAGAAAGCAAAGAGAATCGTGTCAGATTCAGTAAAGGATCACTTGATCTCTCATATTTCCAAACTACAGACATCAAGGAAAATGTATGAAGTACTCAGCAGGTTATACGGAAGCAAAGACATTATCCAAAATCTTTCCTTAAGAAATCATCTTCGTAATATGAAGATCGAAAACTCAGAATCTGTCACATCCTATCTTATGAGATTTTCTCATATTACAGATCAACTTGCAGCTATTGGAGATGTCATTAGTGACAAAGATCTTGTAACCACAACCCTAAATGGGTTTCCAACATTTTGTATTCCTTTTGTACAAAGAGTGTGTGTAAGAAGCAAGTTACCTAAGTTTGATAAGTTATGGGCAGATTGCACACACGAAGAATCTAGACTTCCAGACCAACATAAGAGATTGATTGTTGATGAAGAGGAATCTCTTACATCTCAAAAGAACAAAAGAAGTTCCTCCAGGAAGAACAAAAAAGAATCTAAATCCATAATAGTTCTTGATAAGAAGAAAGATGTTTCAAAGATCAGATTCTACAACTGTCAAAAGTTGGGACACTTTTCCTATGACTGTCCTCAAGGAAAAGGGAAAAGAAAGTATCAAGCACATGTGGCAGAGGAAGAGGAATCTCCTCTGTCAAGGAAAGCTTTAGCAGAAATTGAGGGTTATGTACTTTAAGTCGAAGATAGTTGATCTGAGATAGCAAATGGTGGAGTCTGTAGAGCCTCCCCACACAAAAAACAAAAGATAAGTATTCATGTTTATTTTTAGTATCTAGTTTACCTTATCATTACAAATTAGATTTTTTTGTGAGAATGTTAATTAACCTCGTTTTATTTTAGTTTTTATCCAGACTTATCAAAGAAAAGGATAAAGAAAGAGATAAAATGTTTATTTCAGGTATGATCATTCATTAGAGTGACAAAGAAAGCATAATGTAAGTATGTTTACAAGTCTCGGAAGAAATAACTTATGCTGCGACTTGCAGAAGTTAGACAGCATGAGAAGGACGTATAATATGATGACGGTAAGTAAAGACAAGAAAATATCCAGTATTTATATAGGAGCAAGAGGCTCCTAAATATGCAAAACATAAATGTTCAAGATGAAGAAAAAGATGGATACTCAGATATAGTGGATGAGATGGAGGTAACTACAGGTTTCTCCAGTATCATTCTTATAGATGCAGAGGGAGCAGGTTGATACAGTATGAAGTCATAAATAAAGAAATGTTCGAACTCAAGAAGGCACCCAGGATATTACAGAAGAAGAACTTCAAGGATGATGATTAGAAGCTATTAGTTTGGTGCAAGAGGGAGACATGTCTGCAAGTTCAAAATGGAGGTTTATGATTTGATGTAGTTAGGAAAGCAGATAGGATGGTTCCTAGCAGATGGGTAGCATGGTATTATAGCATCGAAAGATTTTGGACCACAAGAGATTTTTTTTAGATCCCATAGCTAGACCTTCGTAGAGAAGGGAAAAGAGAAGATACCTTTGTAGAGAAGGAAAGAGAAATCCCATAGGTTGGACCTTCATAGAAAAGGAAAAGAGAAGAGACCTTCGTAGAGAAGGGGAATGAGAAATTTTCCAAGTTTGGATGGGTGAAATAGATGACTACAAGAGAAGGGAGAACATAAAAGGAATGGAAAAACTCATAGAATATCTTTTGTGTGAATATAAGAAATAAGTATCTTCTGCGTGAAGATGAAATAAAGAAAGAGTATCTTCTGTGCAAAGATAAAGAGAACAAAAATTCCGATGATTTATATATATGCTAGTCAGTGGTCATGATTCCAGATGACCAAGTGGATTATATTGATGCCTCACGTTATCCAGTTGATGATGTTACCAATTTGATGATGTTGCCCAGTTGATGATGTTATCCAGTTGATGATGTTACCCAGTTGATGATGTTGCCCAGTTGATGATGTTATCCAGTGGATGCTGCTACCTAGTTGATGTTGACATCTAGTGACCTGTCAAAAGATAAATAATATCCTTATTGTAAGAGGGAGTGTTAATATATTGTGTAACTGCAAAGAATATTCTTATCCCCTTTTGTGGATAAAGTAAAAGATAAAATATATTTATTATTGATTAGATCAATCCCCTTTTGTGGATTGATCATGTCAGGCATTGTAATTGACCAAATCTTCTTTTTGCGGATTGGTTAAACCCTAATTGTAATATGCAAAGTAAGAAGTCGGCCCCCAGACAAATTAAAGTGGTTCTAACCACCCAGATTGAGAAGTCGGCCCTGCTAGTGAAAATATACCTCATTTCAACACCTGCCAGATTGTATAAATAAGAGAGGCCAACACCTTATTTACACACACACTCAGCTCACTCATCTAGTGCACAAGTATTGAAGGAAGTTCTAGTTACCATTTGTCGGAAGAAGGAAGAGAGAGAGAGGCGCATCCTTGGGAGAGGAATTTATGTGTTGTTTGGTTCATTGTCTTGGCATTGTATTGGCTATCTATATTAAGGAAGTTTTGCTGGGTTTTCATCCCCATGAGGGTTTCCCAAGATAAATTTTGTGTATCTTGTGATTGTGTTTATCTCAATGATCCTATCTATGCTATTGTTATCTATTAAATTGAAAGGTAACCTAATAATAGAAAAAAAATTAACATGGTATCAAAGCTAAGCTGAAGAGAGCATCTTTCATAGGAAAAATAAAAACGTCACTGTTGTCGTACAAGAAAATTAGGGATTTTTATTGAAGAATAATTTCAGCCCCAAAACCATCTAGAAAAGTGTGCCCTTCTTCAAGGATCACTTTGGCATATTCAGTGCACCTTTGCAGTGGTTAGATCTCCCGAAAAGTGAAACCCTATTTTTCACAAAGTACTAGAAGTACTAGAAAACCAGAGTACCAGAAGTACTAGAGTACCAGAAGTACTAGAAAACCAGAAGCACCAGTCCGAAAATCCGATGATCAAGTTTGAAGGGGTAAAATTTGGATTTTCAGAAATCTGACTGTACTAACATACTCACCTCAGTCAAACACATCTTTTGGTGAGTTTAGTTTTCAGATCCAAGAATTTTATTTTTTCTATTATTTCTATATCATGGAGGGCTAGGGTTTCTACTGCAAGAAAGAATGGCTACTAGCATGAGGGTAGAAGACAAGCTGGAAGGATCTAGAACTTAGGATATTGGAAGCATAGGTTGCAGATGAATCTAGATGAGAATGATCTCCTAGAACATGTTACAGTGGGTGTACCAGAACCAAATGAAGAATAAAAAAAGACCAAACATAAGAAGAATGAAAAGAAAGCAAAGAGAATCGTGTCAGATTCATAAAGGATCACTTGATCCCTCATATTTCCGAACTACAAACATCAAGAAAAATGTATGAAGCACTCAACAGGTTATATGAAAGAAAAGACATTAGCCAGAATCTTTCCTTAAGAAATCAACTTCGTAATATCAAGATGGAAAACTCAGAAATTGTCACATCCTATCTTATGATAGTTTCTCAGATCAGAGATCATCTTGCAGCTATTGGAGATTTCATTAGTGACAAAGAGCTTGTAAACACAACCCTAAATGGGTTTCCAACATTTTGGATTCCTTTTGTACAAGGAGTGTGTGCAAGAAGCAAGTTACTTAAGTTTGATAAGTTATGGGCTGATTGCACACACAAAGAAACTAGACTTGCAGACCAACATAAGAGATTGATTTTTGATGAAGAGGAAGCTCTTACAACTCAAAAGAATAAAAGAAGTTCCTTCAGGAAGAACAATAAAGAAGCTAACTTTGTAAGAGTCCCATAGAAGAAGAAAGATGTTTCAAAGATCAGATGCTACAACTGTCAAATGTTGGGACACTTTTCCTATGACCATCCTCAAGGAAAATGGAAAATAAAGTATCAAGCACATGTGGCAGAGGAAGAGGAATCTCCTCCCTCAAAGAAAGATTTAGCAGAAATTTAGGGTGATGTAATTTAAGTTGAAGATAGTTGATCTAAGATAGCAAATGGTGGAGTCTGTACAACCTCGCCACACAAAAAACAAAATATAGGTATTCATGTTTATTTTTAGTATCTAGTTTACCTTATCATTACAAGTTAGATTTTTTTTGTGAGAATGTTAACTAACCTCGTTTAATTTTAGTGTCTATGCAGACTTATCAAAGAAAAGGATAAAGAAAGAGATAAAATATTTATTTCAGGTATGATCACTCATGAGAGTGACAAAGAAAACATAATGTAAGTAAGTTTACAAGTCTCGGAAGAAAGAACTTATGCCGTGACTTGCAGAAGTTAGACAACATGAGAAGGACATATGATATGATGACGGTCAGTAAAGACCAGACAATATCCAATATTTATATAGGAGCATGCGGCTCCTAAATATGCAGAACATAAATGTTCAATATGAAGAAAAAGATGGATACTCAGATATAGTGGATGAGACGCAGGTAACTACAGGTTGCTCCAGTACCGTTCTTATAGATGCAGAGGGAACAGGTTGATCCAGTATGAAGTCTGAAAGAAAGAAATGTTCAAACTCAAGAAGGCACCCGGGATATTACAGAAGAAGAACTTCAGGGATGATGATTAGAAGATATTAGTTTGGTGTAAGAGGGAGCCATGTCTCTGAGTTCGAAATGGAGAATCGTGATTTGATGCAGTTAGGAAAGTAGATGTATGGTGCCCAATAGATGTGTAGCATGTTATTATACCATGGAAATATTTTGGACCACAAGATATTTTTTTTAGATTCTATAGCTAGACCTTCTTAGAGAAGGGAAAAGAGAAGAGACCTTTATAGAGAAGGATAGAGAAATCCCACAGGTAGACCTTCATAGAGAAGGAAAAGAGAAGAGACCTTTGTAGAGAATGAAGAGACCTTCGTAGAGAAGGGAAATGAAATTTTTTCCAAGGTTGGCCTCTGTCCAAGTGTTGAGTTTTAGATACTCTAGGGACATGCTAGAATACTCTTGTAGAGAGGGGTGTGACCACCCACATAGAGAGGAATGTGGATGTTTCTCCAAGGGGCAGCGGGCAGATAATCTCCTCTGGCCAAGGATTGAGTAGCCCGGAACAAAAACCTTGACCATGTGGAATGGTTATTTGGCTCTTGAGGTTTGTGTCGTGATCCTACATGGATCATGGAAAGGGAGTCTAGTCTTTCCCAGGCTAGCATCTTAGCTTCTCTAGTTCATGTTGGATGACTAGGAGTGAATCTATGGTAGTAGTCCTCGCTAGTGGATAGGTGAGATAGATGACTACAAGAGAAGGGAGAACATGAAATGAATGAAAAAACTCATAGAATATCTTCTGTGTGAAGATAAGAAAGAAGTATCTTCTGCATGAAGACAAAAGAAATAAAGAGTATCTTATGCCCGAAGATAAAGAGAAAAAAACTTCCGATGATTTATAGATATGTCAGTTAGTGATCATGATACCAGATGACCAAGTGGATTATATTGATGCCTCATGTTATCCAGTTGATGATGTTACCAAGTTGATGATGTTGCCCAGTTGATGATGTTATCCAGTTGATGATGTTACCCAGTTGATGATGTTGGCCAATTGATGATGTTATTTAGTGGATGTTGCTACCTAGTTGATGTTGACATCCAGTGATCTGTCAAAAGATAAAGAATATCATTATTGTTAAGAGGGAGTTTTAAAATATTGTGTAACTGCAAAGAATATTCTTATCCCCTTTTTGTGGATAAAGTAAAAGATAAAATATGTTTATTATTGATTAGATAAATCTCCTTTTGTGGATTGATCATGTCGGCCATTGTAAGTGACCAAATCCCCTTTTGCGGATTGGTCAAACCCTAATTGTAATATGCAAAGTAAGAAGTCATCCCCTAGGAAAATTAAAGTGGTTCTAACCACCCAGATTGAGAATTCGCCCTTGCCAGTGAAAAAACACCTCAGTTCAACACCTACCAAATTGTATAAATAAGAGAGGCTAGCACCTCATTTACACACACACTCAGCTCACTCATATAGTGCACAAGTATTGAAGGAAGCTATTGTTACCAGTTGCCAGAAGAAGGAAGAGAGAGAGAGGCACATCCTTGGGAGAGGAATTTATGTGTTGTTTGGTTCATTGTCTTGGCATTGTATTGACTATCTATATTAAGGAAGTTTTGCTGGGTTTTCTTCCCCATGAGGGTTTCCCGAGATAAATGTTGTGTATATTGTGATTGTGTTTCTCTCAACGTTCCTATCTATGCTATTGTTAACTAGTAAATTGAAATGTAACCTAATAGAAGAAACTTTAACATCTGCCTCGAAGAAGCAAGTGAACGTTGCTCTAAGTAATCAAAGTGTTGTTTATGTTGTTATTCTAGTATTATTATGGTATTATCGTGGTATTGTTTTGGTTATATCATTGTTTCTCTGCCATTTCTAGATAATTATTTTCGTTCTTCATATTATTTTATATATGGAATACTACATGTTCAAAGGATAATGAAGCCACCTTGACAGGAAGCTGAACTCGTTTAAAGTCAGAATCAACTTTTCATATTAAGACTTGGTATTCAACACCAAGTATATCCTGTAATATATGATGAAGTCCTTGTAGACTCAGAAGAAATCAAGATTCAAAGTAAGCTTGATCTCAGAAAGGATCAGACAAAGAGACATCTTCCAGGAATGGGAGACATAATCCATAAGAAGACTAGACGGTAGCTTCAGAGACTTCTAGGAGATATGAAATATCCTAGGAATATTCCCTTCTTTCTGTGACAGAGAAGGAAGCCAGTCAAACAGACTGGGATATGGATTTTTTCATGAGACTAGAAGGGAAGTCAGTGTTGAATTCCAAGATTGATCTAACAGATCAAGCATGTTGTAGATTTACTAAGACTAAATTGTGTCTGGAGGATTCTCTCAAGAAGAGGGAGAAGACTATGATGAGAAACTTACTCCAGTAATTGAAGAAATAGTTTCAGTATTCATGAAGACAACCAAAACAACCATGATTCATATAGAGTATGATATGTAGGGGGAGAAATCCCCATATTTAAAATTGAGTAGCAGTTGGTGCAGTACATTAGTTGGGCCATGGAAACATGACTACAATAACAGATAGAGTTACCTCCATGAAAGGAGAAGAGCTATCTTTAGTATCAGTTATTGATACACTCTTAGATTAAAATGAAGTTGTTGTCATGATGAAGTAGAGGAGTTACTCTCACATTTCAATAGTCATAGTGAGAATGTAGCATCCATTCTCATCTTCAGAGCAGCTGCAGGTGAAAAAATCCATTTCCATAGGAACAATTGCAGAGAGAGTAGAGGACATACTCTTAGGTAGTGAGACAGATAGTGCTTTACACAAAGCACATAAATATAGCTTATTATTGTGCATATTAAGTTGGATTTGAAGCAAGTGTACCAAGATGGTACAATGTAATGTGAAAATTTGGTTTAAATTTGAATATAGAAAGACTTTGTTCTGCAGGTTGAAGAAGGCTCTGCACAGGTTGAAGCAAGCTCCTAGAGCTTGATATGGAAGAATTGACAGTTTCTTGACGAGCTTGGGCTTTACCAAGAGTAAAGTTGATTCTAACCCTTACATAAAGGTTATGAATGATTAGCCATTGATGTTGATACTATATGTAGATGATGTATTCTTGACAGATGAAAAAAATCTCATCACTGATGCATTATTTCTTAGGTATTGAGGTTTGGAATAGGCTAGAGAAGATCTTCCTTAACCAAAAGAAGTATACAGTTGAAATACTGAAGAGGTTTGATATGTTGGAGTGTAAATCCATGAACACACCCATGGAAACAAATTTGAAACTCTTGGTTGATACTACGTTAGAATTGGTTGATGCTACGTTGTACAGACAAATCATTGGATTATTGATGTATCTAACGAATACCAAGCCAGGTATATGTTTTGTTTTGAAAACCTTGAGTCAGTATCTGGTAGAGCCCATACGTGTTCACCTTTTTTTTGCAAAACATGTGATGAGATACCTTAAGGGTATGTTGGACTTTGGTCTCAGTTATAATCGAGATCATGAATTCAGACTAATTGGTTATACTAATTCAGATTGGGCAAGAAGTGCTTTTGATAGAAAGAGAACTTCATGATGTTGTTTCAGTCTGGGGTCAACCATGACTTCATGGTAGAGTGGTAAGAAATCCATTATTGCTCTCAGCACGGCAGAAGCAAAATACATTGTTTCATGTTCCACCAATTGTGAATCCATATTGTGTCGGGATTTGTTGATAGATATATTTGATCTGGAAATGGAAGCAACTCTGATTCTATGTGATAACCATAGTTGCATAAAGATGATGGAGAACCCTATGGTCCATGACAAGTCAAAGCACATATAAATCCGATATCAATACATCTGTGATATGGTACAGAGGGGAGTTGGTAAGCTCCAATATGTTGGCACATATGAGTAGGTTGCAGATGTGTTTCCCAAACCTAAGTCTCGTGTAAGGTGTGATACCTTTCGAGACAAGCTTGGTATAGTATGAAAGGACCTCCCTCAAAAGGGGGAGTGATGTTGATGATAATATGTTATCCTAACCAACAACGAGTAGCGCAATTAGGATTTTATATCCTAGGGGATTGATCATGCCTGGAAAGATCCCGAAGGTTCGGTAAGGATAGTCTGTCATAGTACCTGTGCATGTATATGTGAGTTGTGGTCAGTAGTGGTAGATCTGTTAGGATTTTTATAATCCTATGGAATCTTATTATTCCTGGGAAGATCATGAAAGTTTGATAAGGATGGTCTGTCAGAGTACGACGTGGTAGCTCCGTTAGGATTTAATATCCTAGGGAATCTTATGATTCATGTGTAGATCCTTAGGGATTGTCAGAGTACCACAAAATGTTGTTGATACACCTGCCTCATCATGTTTTCCTATGATGATGACGACGATGTTGTTTCTCTAACCTCATGCTGTGATGATATTGTTTCTTCAGCCTTGAGCTGTGATGATGTTGTTTCTCCAACCTCGTGTTGTGATAATGTTTTTGCTCCAACCTCATGTTGTGATGATGTTGTTATCTCAACCTCGTGTTGATGATGTTGGTATATCAACCTCGTGCTCATGATGTTGATGATGTTGTTGTCTCATCTTTGTTCTGTTGATTTTTTTGTACCAGTCTTGTGTTGTTGATGTTGGAGTACCAACCTCATGTATGTGATGTTGTTATTCCAACTTTATGCTTAAGATGATGATGATGATACTTCAGCTTCATGCTGAAGATGATGATGATGATACTACTTCAGATTCATGCTGAAGATGATGATGATGCTACTTCAGCTTCATATTGAAGATATTGATGATGATGTATCACTCTTTCACTGATTTATGATGTTGTATTAGTGTTATACTAATTGATGTTGATGCAGAGAATAATGATGTTGATGCCATTCCAGCTTCATACTATGAATGATGATGATGATGATACTCCAGCTCCATGTTGTGAATGATGATGAGAAAATATTATGATGATTTATAGATATGCTAGTCAGTGTTACAAATTTTGTTGATGTTACTACCCTCTATCTCTCCTGATGATGTTGTATTGTAGAGTACCCTTCTTGTTAAGGGGGAGTGTTGAAATATTGTAACCGTGAATTATATTCTACTTATTATTGAGTTATTATTAAATAGATCAATCCCCTTTTGTGGATTGATCATGTTGGGATTTGTAAATGACCAAATCCCCTTTTGTGGATTAATCATGTTGGGATTTGTATATGGCCAAATCCCCTTTTGTGGATTGGTAAAACCCTAATTAAATTATTCTAATTAAGAAGACAACCCCTAGGGATAATTAAATTTGTTTTAGCCACTAATTGAAGAAGTCGGCCCATCTTGGTGAAGATACAGAACCCTAGCACCTAGAAGCTAGTATAAATAAGAGAGGATGATGCCTCATTCACACACTCACTCAAGTCACTCATCTATTGCACAAGTTTGAAGGAAGTTGCAGTTGTCGGAAGAAGAAGAAGAAGAGAGAGAGGCACATTGCTCAATGTTGGATATTCTCTAGTGTTTGGTTTATTATCTTGGCATTGTATTGGCAATCTATATTAAGGAAGTGTTTTTTGGGTTTTCTTCCCCATGAGGGCTTCCCAGGATAATTGTTATGTACCTTGTGATTTTGTTTCTTTCAGTGATTCGGTTTATGCTATTATTATCTAGTAAATTGAAAAGAACTTAATAGCAGCTCTAAATTTAATAGGCCTAAGTGTCCTAGGCTAGCTGATGGACACATTAAAAGGCCCAAATCAACCTTATTTATATTAGTCTAAGTTAGACTTAGGAAATCATTTTTTTTTTCTTTGAGTGGATTATGGGTCCTAGAACAACTGGAGCACACCTTATTAGGATTATTAGAGGAGTGTGGGGCCCAACCAAGGGGGGTTCACCTACTATAATGCTTGGAGGATTAATTGGCACACAATTCAAGTCAAGAAAGGTGGTTGATGGGAGGATAAAGAGAGGGGTTGAGGGTGAGAAGGAGATGTGTTCTCATTTGGTGAGCTTAAGAAGGTGAGAAGAAGAGGGCACTTGGGCGGAAGAAGAAGAGGGAGAAAACAAGGAAGAGAGGGAAATTTCAGGACGAACTTTGGGTAGCCAATAGAGGTCATTTTCGGGCCATACTGGTCAACAAAGAAGGGCCAATTCCAAGCAACAACAAATAGAGAGGAAGAGGCTGATTTAAGCCAAGTTTTCTCATCCTAATACATCTTTGTGCAGGACATACGAGTAGAAACAAGTGGGTCATACATGGGATAAGTCCATACTGGTCATACAGACTGTACCTAGTACATACATGTGCCATACAAACAAGTCCGTATAGGGCCAAAAATAGTTGGGATGTACAACCAACAACTGGACGAATTTTCTGATGTGGAATGACAACAATTTTCTGGAAAATTTGTAAGAATTTTTAGATGATTTTGTTGCTATAATTTTTCTCTTGAATTGCCAATAAAAGCACCTCTTAGCGATTTTTTCCCCACACTATGGTTTCCAGGGTACATCTAGTGTCCATGTGTTTTTATGCTTGGTTTTTTGTATTATTTTTTTGTTACTTTGTTGTTATATAACTTAGCTATAGGTTATTAGAATAATTTTCATATTTATATTAACAAGTTATATTTCTGAGTTTAGTAAATTATTGGCTATAATTTCATATGCTAAGTTAAGAAAAAATAACATGGTATTGTTGATACTGAGAGGGGGGTGAATCAATATCAAGTACAATTTAAAACCTTTTTCAACTTATACATAAACCATTCAACTATATCCAATGAGCAATGAACAATAGTATAGGAGTTACACCAATACACCACAATACACCATGCACAATATATGAGAAATAATCAATAGTTATTGTTCAAGGGAAGTAATGACTTC
>JZKD02S1619096.1:31436-74009 GCA_000966675.3 Picea glauca
GTGTCATCCATTCATCCCTCCCCTTTGGTCCGCGTGTCTCTCCCTCCTTCCCACCATCCACTCACTGCCTGCCACGCGTCCCGTTCCTTTCCACGACAATCTCTCACGCGAAGGCAAGATCGTTTCTCCCATCTTCTCCCCACCTATCCTAGTGTCTTCCGCCATGGATCATCCTCCGCCACTCCTCTCTGTCATCACTCACACTTTGTGCCACTCCTTCCACACGCTCCCTTGATGCCATCGCTCCTGCCATACACCATGTCCTTCGCGCTGGCCCTCAGGTCTGAACCTCAAGCTATTTAGTTGTTCCAGGTGTCAGCGCGAGAAGTCTTCCCTATCCCGAGGTGCTGAGTTGGCCTGGTCGTTCTCGATCCTGGGAAGTAGTTATTGAAGCGGTTGAGGGTGGTTAGACATCGTCTCCGCCATAATGGGGATGTCCTGCAGTGAATTAAAGGCACGTCGATTCGTCGATGTAACTGTCAGAAGATCGATCACGTCTGCCATAAGTTGCACGGTTATTCAAAGATTTCAGCTGCAGAGTGTCAGAATCCATGCAGACACAAAGCTTTTATTTCATTTCCTTGGTTCCATTGTTGTTGTTGTTCTAAGTATATGTAGGCATTTTCGCCATTTTTGTATCTATCGATGGTAGAGCTAAGCTCTCGACTGTATAGTTTCAGTGATACTCTAGTTTCCTGGTGATGCCTATGTGTTTGAGACTTCTTGGTTTATAACAAACAATTTCCTTTGTTTTCCATCCTTCTTTCATATTTGCTAGAGGGTTCACAGTTGAAGGATTCACGTGAGCTTAACAATTTTGTTGCGATAAAGGATTTGTCATGACACCTTTGTATTCTCTGGTATATGTATTTGAATGTAAAAGGATTTTGCATTTGAATGCACTTCTTCTCTAAGTCTGTGACGAACCTGATGTTTATAGTGGACCACTGCATTTTCTTGCACAAGTATTCCACCTACTCACCCTTTATCACGACTTACTGTTTGGAGTTTATCAGGACCTCACTCGTTCATGCGTGCCTGGTCTAGTTTCTGAGTTGAGATTGTGCTGTTTCGAGTCTTTTCTCCATTTGATCATCCTTTAAACAAACCGTGACATTAAATCTGATGGGCTTCGGGCTCTTCTCCTGTTAGCAATCCAGGAGTGACTTCCGAATGCTAACACTTTCCTTAAACAATTCTAAATAAAACACATGCTTTGTAATTGAAAGACACTCAAAGCAAGAGACTAATCCTTCAAAACCAAACAAAGAAAAGATGGATATAAGCAACTCAAAGAAGTTTAAGTAGACTGTAAACAGATCAATATAGGCTCCAAAAGTTCAATCCAGCTGATCAAAGAAAACTTGGGCATCAAAAAATAGGACATCCTAATTCCAAACACAAATTTCAAATGGGTTCGCAGCCTAGCTATAGGGTACAGTGCGAACATTAGTGGAGTTTGCAGGCTAGACACAGGTAGGGTGCGAACATCTTGCATTGGATTACACAGTAGGGTGCGAACTTAGATGATTCTCACAGGCCACTAAAGGGTATAGTGTGAGAATGTCTGTAAACACAAAATTTGGAAAAAGGACAAAATGTTTGTGTGAACTTTCAATCCAAAGAGTCTTGATGGATCTCCCACAAACTCAGAGACTAGAAAACAAGCAATCAAAGCAAGGGAAACTAGACTAACTAGGAAACAATCTGTTCCCCAGTGGAGTCACCAATTTTGTTATAGAATAAAACCGTAAGTGCAGACACAAACCGATCTCCCTAGATCCACCTGGATCTAGAACAAATCAAGACAGAATAATACTCTTTCCCTAGATTTAGATTATTGAATGAACTAGGAGGCAAGAATCATGAACATACCGTATGATCGCTTCCTTGGGTCTTTATTGTTCTAGCTTCACTCCAATTCCCTTGTACAGTTAAGACCAGGACAATACAAACCAGTCGAAGTGAAAACAACTCAACATATTCAACGATCAATCTAAGTATATGATCAAGGAGTTATACAATAAAGGTAGACTTAACTTTATGGGAAAGAGACATATTACTGTATTATATTGATAGAAATCAAAGCTTACAATCTGAGCCTTGATGTTGAAAACCTCCTTTCGATGGCCCTTGGCTCTGACACACACACTTTCTCACTTGTATGAAGAAGATCAACCACCTTTGATAACCTTGTTGGAGTTCTCTAGCTGTTGTAGCATCAGTTCTTCACACAATCTTCCACAAATTCTCCAATGTCTTCTTAACCTTGTTTGCTTCTAACCTTTTCCATGAGAATCCTCTCAATATATAGGAGGAAATGAATTAGTTACTTAGATAAGAATGATCCCAAGATATCAGAAAATCCAGTACTTAGATAACTATTCGAATGCCATCTCGTCCTTCTAGAAGATTCCCTTCTAGAAGGTTCGAGAATTCATCCTTTTTCCCTTATTTAGAAATTGTTCACACCCTAATAGTTAGACACAGTGCGAACTTCTCGCACCCTGGATTAAGGTAGCCTACGAGAATCATACATTCTCGCAGGCAAACATATAGGTAGCCTGCGAACCTTCCTCAAAAATATAATTTATGGAGAGAGATGAAGGTAACTTTTCTCAGGAAAAGATTCTAATGAAGAGCCTGAGTACCCCATCCTTAATACATCATCATGATGACCAAAATCATGGGTAACAGGCCCCCCTTGTATAGGTGTAAGTCTTTGATGGGATCATAAATTACCTTGTTGGCATGCCATGTTGTCTCTGCTTTCCTCACTAGCTTAGGTGGACGATTTCGTTGGCTCCATGTGGTAATGGGTAGATGGATAGATGTGTGTTGAGTGGAAGAATAAGAATCTTGGAAAAAACCATAATACAACTGTCATTGTTATAGCAAGATTTGCCTCACCATTGCAATATTTCACAAAGGGCCTTTTTCCATTTACCTATGTAGACTTATCATCCCTTTTTGATGATTCCAGAGCTAAAAATGCATATGTTTCCACATATACGTGCCCTATATACTATACAACAAGTGTATACGCCTGCTACTCAATGACAAGAGATCTCTGATCATTGGCCTTCCATATACTGGAAACGTTCTGACTCGGCCCTTCAATTCCATTTTGAAGGCTATAAATGGGCCAATTATGAACTATGGAAAAGAGGAGAAAGCATTCAACTTTGAGAGAAAAGTTGCTCTGGAGAAATTACTTCATATTGAGTCTGCATCCCTTTGTCCCTCAAGTCTGAACACATTTTTCATTCCCCAAGCTCTTCCCTTATTGGTGAGAGAACCTCATTATCTCCATTCGATGAGCTTGCCTTTGGTGGAGGATTGAAGTGGTGGAGACCCAGCTGAAAGGAACTTGGTTTCTTGGTTCTGAACCATGTCGACATGGAAGTCTGTAATGTTTTTCACTTCTGTTGATCATTATTAATAGAAATACTCCTTTCCCGTCCAATTGGTATTGTACAAATATATAATTATTATCCATGGGCATGTTTGTTTTGTTTATTAATGGATTATGCCATCTAATGTGCTAACCCCTTTATATTATCACTATAAGCTTTCTTTTCTTGTTTGTTGAGAACTTGTTGCAGGCACAAAGCTTTGGGTCAAAGTGCTCAATGGTGGAACATCATCAAACGTTGGATCGAGGTAGGCTTCTATCTCATCTTGTTCGCACATTGGTTTATATAGCATATGTTGGAATTGATTTGATTTCTGTAGTCATACCTATCTTTTGTGGTTTACCCTGGCCATAGAGAGTTTTTCCCTCGTAACAGTCATAACCCAAGTGGAGTGGTTTTAGTTTCTGTATATTTTCATGCAACACCACTCATCCCTCAACATGTGGCTCTTAAAACCATTGTTGTGCCCCAAGTTCTTGTTAACTCTCGTGCACTTCCACCATGCGACATGCACCATCAGTCATAGATCAAGATCACTTGTAACCGTTGGATAGTTGGGCTCTTCTTGTTCACCAGTTCTTAATCTTTACGCCTCGGTCTCATGATATAATCCATATTAAAAAGGGTCTTAAGCATGTTTGGAGCATTCTGATCCCTTTTTATGCTCTTGATAAGTTCTCAGGCACTTAAAACTTATCCTTGGGCCCTTAGGGCTTGATTTTGTTGTTAATTATTTTAGGGAACTTGAGCATATGCTATCCCTTTTGATCCATGAGCTTTGTGAGCTCTCCTTCATCCTCTGCCTCTTCAAATTTGGCTACATAAAATCCATTAGTGTTCATATTAATGACTAGACCATATCCAATACTAACATATTTTTTTTTATTGGGGAAACTCTGGGTACTAAATCAATAGAGAAATATATTTCCCTCTTTGGTGGAAATCCTCATATTTATTAGAATACATCTTCAAACTCTTGCAATACTGAAAAACCTTCAAGTCTTGGGCCTTTTGTCTTTTCTGTCTCCTCCACATGATTTTCATACAATTGACATCCTTTCCTAAAATATCTCTTCAGTTGTAAGCCTAAAATCTCTCTTATAGAAATGGGTTTTCGAATTCCTTTCACAGTGCTATGTTTTCCTTCTTCATTAAGGCATGTAAATGTCTTGTTATGACAATCTAGGGTAACATGATGCATATCCAACCAATCCATTACTATTAGGATATCATAAGATCCCAATGGTTTGATATTTATTTCAGCATTAGTACTCACTCCATTAATATTTATTGGACAACCTTTGACAGTCTCATTGATCCTTCTTTTGGTTCCAGTGGCTAGCTAACCAAACTTGACTTTTCAAGATTACTTTTATCCAAATGAAATATGTCCACTATATTAGGATCAATGTAACAATGGATTTCTCTTGAATCAATTAAAATAGTAACAGGATGATTAATGATACTACATTCCACCTCAATCATATGGGTTAATGTTATACTTGTTGATATTCTAAGGCTGCATATATTCTTAGAATACTTCTACTCATTTCTTCTACTATTGTGGCTTCTTGGATGTTGTGCATGGTCTTAATTTTGTCTTCTCTGTGAGGACACTCCTTATACATGTGATCTTCTTTGCATCCCCAACATTTGATTGGTGGTCTTCCCCTTTTTCCCAAGGATTCTTCTCTCTTGGATTCATTCTTAGCATACTGATCTTGCCAATTTTTATTAGGGTTGTTTCTATTGAAAGGAGGTTTGAATCCTTTCCTTATCTAATCATTTTTCTCTTTATTCTCATCCTTTCGATATTTCTGCAAGGATTCTATGCCCTTTCCTTCTCATACAAGTGATTAGACTTCCTAATGGTCTCTGTCAAATTTTTGGTTCATCATATTGAATCTTATTTTTATAAAAATATGGAAGTCCACTCAAAAACATATGTATCTTCACCTTCTCATCCTTGATAAACCCCACATACTTTAGTAATCCCAAGAAATTATTCTCATATTCTACCATGGTTATGCTTCCCAACCTAAGTTTAAATAACTCTTTCATTTTAGTGTCATATAAGTTCTCTAAAAGATACTCCTTCTAAAAATATCTCTTGAACTACTTCCAAGTGATCTTTCTATCACTAATATATTCAACTTGCTTCAATTGATCCCACCACATAGCAGTTTTCCATGCAAATGGTATGTGGTAATTATGGCTTCTAGGTTAGATGAGTAGTTGTGTAACTGAAAATACTTCATGATTCCAAGAAACCAGGCTTCAACATTATCTTCCCTTTCTCTTTCACCATTAAAGGATGGTGGCTTAAGTTTCATTATCTCTCCTTGTAAACTTTCTAATTCATGTCTTCTTCTTTGGTGCCTAACATGAGAAACTTCTGGACTGCTTATGTATTCCTCATATGCAGAAAATTTCCTTGTTGAGTAAGGAGGTGAGTGATGTCTATGATTTATGTTATCACTTCTTGAATGATTAGTTATTTTATAGTTATCTCTTCTTTCCTGATGTCTACCTTTTTCCTCTTGTCTTGAGTCTGATCCATTCTTCGCTTGCCTCTGCAACTAATTTAGGCTTTGCATCATTTGAGAATTTATTTGAGTTTTTTTATTTCATCATATTCTCATTTTTTGTTTCGTAACTTTACACTTATATTCTCAATATTCTCACAATCTTTATTAATGTTTCTAGCTCTCCTCTTCTCATGTTCCCATTTGATTTGTCCTTGCATTACCAACACTGGTATTTTCACCTTTGGCTTCTCTCTCATGACTGAAGGCTCCCTCTCCTTCCTCCATGTCCCAAATACGAATTATTATCTTGAAAATATATTTTATATCCCCAAATTCTATAAAATGTGCAAGCAACCATTTTTGTTGGAATTATGCATATTATAAAAAATTGTCAATTAATGCTCCAGGTAATTTTTCTTCTCAACTCATGAAGAATTATATCATAATTCTCCAAATTATAATAATTCTAGGTTATTCTCTTATGAAACATATTTCCAATGACTGTACTCATGCCTCATTTCAATCTCTAAGCTGAAAGTTATGTCTTCCTGAAAAAACCATTTTCACCCCATTTGTGTATCTTCTCCACTGGTGTAATTTTATTGAAAGGCCAACCTTTGTCAATTGTAGAATAAAATATGTCAATAACTAGATAAAATTTAGTATGATACATAGATAATAATAATGATGGGGAATTCATAACAACTCTTATATTTTCAATCTGATTCTCTAGTGAAAAATTGCAACAATATGGAAATGACAACTCTGCCATTTTCACCCCTTTTTCCAAAATTAGAAGTTTTAGCAAAACAATCTGTGTAGTTCTAGAAAACTTTCACTAAACCAAAGTTGTTTATCTTAATGAGTATATAAAATTTCAAGTAAATAAAATTTTCGTTTTTTTGATCTAGGGTCACTTTTCCTCCTCTAAAAATCTCAAAAATCCAAAAAAGTGGCCTGAAATAGTGGATTTTGTTCCATTTCAGCATCCTCATTTCAATCCCCATAGAATTTATTCAATTACTTCATTATTTATTTCCATTTCTGCTTTCTAGAATCTCACTGAGAATTTCAACTTAATCTAGATTTCTACCAATGATCAGGGCCTGGATCTTTCAAAACCATTATTTCACAATTTCTTACAAATCCAAGCATAAATGGGTAATGGCCCTCTCTAGTAATTTTGTATATCTCCTCTTTGTAGAAAAAACTCATAAGTTTCATCTCAACCTGACTTAATCTTCTCTAGTTATTGCCAAAATAAGAAAATGGCTCCAAACTTTGTTTTTTTTTTAAACTAATGGACAGTCTTGCCTACGTGACAATCTAATGACATGGTTGATGACCTGACAGTGACATAGCCCTTCAATCTGCACCGTTGATCTCAAATTTAAAGAAATATGGATTGTTGATCTTCCTAAACTGTCGACCTGATTGTTAGTCGTCGATATTTCTCCTTAGCAATTGATTGTGACAAGTATCTAAACTGGCCAACCCAACCATTGGCCATAGATTGTCGGTGATTTTCATTTGTCTGAATGAAACACCTTACCAATCCGACCAATCCGACCATCGACCATCGACCATTCATGTTGACTATCGAAACACTTCTCCAATTCGGCGAACCCGATCATCAACCATCGACCACTTCTATAGGTTGATGTGGCATGACATGTGGATGCTAACATGGCATGAAATATAGACTCTAACATGGAATTATGAATGAAGTGGCATGACACGTGGATTCTAACATGGCATGAAACTTCATCCTCTACTTCTTCATCAGTCATTTCTCTTAGATAAACCGAACACCTCACCAATTTCGTCGATGCCCGACCATTGGCCATTGACACTTTCTCTTACTCAATCGTAACATTTTGATAAATCAATAGACCCAACCATTGGTTGTCGGTTATATTTCTTAGTGAAAACACACTCCATCCAAGCAACTAACATGACCATCAGTCATCGGTGATATTTGATGGTGAACAAAACACTTTTCCCAATTGGCTAACATGACATCAGGTGTCGATGACTAAGACACTTCACCAATCCGACCGACCTAACCATCGAATTTCGACAAATTCCATTGGTGACTAAAAAACTTTGCCAATACAATCGACCTGACCATCAACCATTGAATAATTTTGTTGGCCAAATCCAACACATGGAAAAAATTTGACCGAAACTTGAATGAATTTGGATCGTCAATATTCCATTCAAAATGATCTCGTTTGTTGATCCAATCCATTTTTGGAACATCGAAAATGAATCTCGACCATTGGTTCTTTCATTTTTTCCAACACGAAAAACAAATCCTGGTCGTTGATATTCCCCTTTTGAAAAACTATGAAAACTTTATAATATTTTTAAATTTACCAAAACAAATTGAGGTCATTGATCTCAAGATCTAACATGATCTCGAATATCGATTCTTCAAACTATTCCAAACAATACAACGACCATTAAAACTCATTTGTTTTACCTTCCAAGTTGAATTCAGCTCAAAAACTCTGTAGATTGACTCCATTAACTTCTTAGACATTTATCGGTTATTTAAAACTCAAATATGCTCACAAATTTGGGGAATTTCTCTCTAATTTTTTCATTTTTCCCAAAATTCACTCAGACTGAATTCTACAACAACAAGTTTCCCAAATTCTCACTCGTCCTGGCCATACCATTAGTCTGGTGTTTGAACCAGAAGTTGTAATATGAATCTGCAATGTACCCAACGACCAATAGGTTGGCTATGCTACTTCAAATTTCACTTCAAGAACTAATTTCAAATTATGATAACAATTAATTAATAAAGAAGCATGAAATAAATGAAATAATAAATATTCATACTAGACTTAAAAAGAATGCTTAATCATGCCATGCACAACAATATCCAACAAGTAGGAACATTAAAAATACATATCTTAGAGATAATAATTAATACATTGTGGAAATAAATATACAAGTAGAGAAACACATGAAAGATAGCCCTTTTCTTTAATAAAACCAATGGACATTCCACCCAACCTTAGACATTGTCATTCCAAGTCTCAAGATAAATTCACCCCTAAGTTAGGCTATGAATCCATAAGGATGGGTTCCAGAGAGACACTCATCTTCCCAAACCAGACAGCACTCAATATCTCATAGTTTTCTCAACACATAACAATCCAAAGTACACTAACTCTCTTCTCTCCAGCCTGCACCACCAAAAGACAATGAACCCCCTTCACTGCCATGCAGTCCCTCAGTTTGTCCACTTCTTTCCAGGGCTCCAGTGCATCTAGTCAAGAAAATCCATGTTGGGACTCTCAGGATTTGTAGTTATGAACAAGGTTTAGCACATTCCAATGCATCTCATGCATACAAGTGCCAATTCATGGCTAGAATACACGAGTAATTACTACATCCAGCAAAACAATGGCTTCTTTCCTCATCAATTCAATCCCTATGTCTCAACTAAGAATGATATTGAATGATGAACCAAATGAGTGAGCAACATCAATGGAAAAGTGAACCCCCAAATATCCCAAAGAGGGGTTTATATATTTACTTGAAAATCAATAATCGCATGGCCTTTCCCGAAGAAGCTCATGTAACCACTTTTTTCAATTAAAACCAAGATGGGTAAAAAAAATATAATAAAATGACTTAGCCCCTTTATCCCCCTCTCTTGTGGTATCATATCCCTCTATAACTCTTTTCCTTGTCTGTCATGCATCCAACAATGTATTTTATTATTTGCAATGTTCAAAGTATTACATTTCCTGGTCACTCAAGTCTCTTTAATTGTTTGGGCACTCCAGATTTTCATCAAATAAAAAAAATACATTATTAATATGGAGACTCAAAACCGGGGTATTACAATATCAAACAAATGAGTTATTTGTAGGTGCTCATAGTAGGGAAACCTACTAAATTGTATAGGGTAAATCTTCATTCCTCGTGGAAGCCCATTAATTCCTTGACAACATTTATGAAAAAAAAATGAGATTACAACAATAATTGTTAGATACAATAATTATAATTCAATACAAATTAAAATTGTAAAAAATTAATATATATGATACATAGATTACTTGTTTACCTTGACGATTTCTATTATATTCCAACTTCCATAGGTGAGGTGTCTTTCTTCATGGTTTTATTCCAGTTTCTTCTTTCAAATTGAAAAGATGTTTTTATGTAGTTCGATGCCTATTATTCTTAGGGAGGAAGTGCCTATACTCATCAAACACCTCCTTTCCTAAACTTCTTGAATGACGATATTTCATCCTAGGACCACAAACAAGGCATGCAAATTTACCCTATGTTTGAAGACCTGCAAGTTATGGACTAATGTCAGTATTATTTATATAACAAGGAGTTAATAGTTAAGAAACATACATCATATTTTCATAAAATTATATACTATTAAAGTCTAGTAGTATGTTACATACCATGAAAATGTGTTAGCCATGGGACATCATGAATTGTCCATATAAGTATTCCATGGAATTGAAATTGATTTTTCCCTATTGCTCTGGAGATGTCTTACATAATGATGTCAACTCATAACTTTAGTAGCTCGTCAACAAGAGCCTCAATATATACATTCATATCTTTTACTTGGTACTTACCTAATTGGTTTAAAGTACACATAATTACTACCTTGTATATATATAAGAAATTATGTAGCAAATATGACAAACGAAAAATGATGTTCAAACAAATTTTGTAAACAAATACGTGGAACAATCATTGCCAACATTGTGTGCTCCCTCTTATTATTGACATCCAAAGAGGAAGGTTATTGTTTATAACAAAAATAGGCCACATTGAGTAAAGAGATTTGAGCTCACCAAATGGATTGACATGGTCAACTTCCAATGAAAGCATAACATTATGACATTATTCTTTAAAAATCGTCCATCTTTATTCGATGTTCCTAAATGCATAATCATTTGCAGGAATTCAAAGAACACCATATTCATGTATGTGCCATGCATGGTAATCCATAAACTATTTTATGCTTTGGCACCTGAACAATCGCTACAAATGTGGAATTATCAAAATATGAGGAAGAACCTTGTGAGGTACCTTTTTTGTTACTTGATAAGTTTGATATCTATTGATTTAACATTGCAGGCATTTTGTTTCCAATGCATATTGTCCATAATATATAATATTACCATTCATACATGCATCAATAGTATGATACTCCATTCCATTATCTTTCATAATGACACACAACTCTCCATATATGCAAGGTAAATTATTTGACAGTGGTAAGAAAACTTCACCTAACAACCTACAGCATAAAAAATAACTAGCTAATGTAAATAATAGTAATCATGAATATTTTGTCCTTAATTTACACATTCATTGACACTAAAAATAGATAAAATAAAGCCAACCTTTACGTATAATATGTGACGAATTATACTACATACCTTAGGATCTATGTGGGATAAGTGTTTGACAAACCATTAAATACCTTCAAGTTCACCAACAACATTATAGCAGAGAAAATATGTGTTCTTGAGCTTTCATAAAGGGGTTGTTGCACCTTCTCAAGCAAAGGTACATCATGAATATCACCAAAGTTGTCCTCAGTGATAGGAGCAAAGATTTCTTGGATAAATCTATTTGTCCCGTCATCTGGCTCAACAGTATTATTGGTGTCATCTTCTTCTATATGATTGACTTGATATTCAATATCCATACCATATTCCAAAACTTGTACAATAGTATTTCTTCTACTACTAGACACATTATCTGGTGAGACACAACTAGGAGGATTTATCTTTATAATTACAAACGATCAATAAAATTAGTGTATATAACAAATATTAAGATGAAAGAAATTTTTATAAATACACTCAATACAAAGACAGATATAATGAATAAATTACCATGGGATGATATGCATACCCCCCTTCAACATGCCCATACCTCCAACAATGTCTTTCAATTGTTTTTATTACAAGTCTTCTTCTATTAAAGCCCCTACATTAATGGCAAAGGAAATAACATTTCCCATCACCCTATGCCTCCAATGCCACCCTTAACCTAGCAAGTGTCCTTTCATTCTCTTCAACTGTAATCCTTAGCATTGGGGTTTCTTATTACAACAAAATCCAGTGAAGCAATATAAGTACAATATACGAATATATTCTTACGATACAAATGCCATTGAATATTGACCCCATATGTACTAGAGAATTAATCCATTGTCGTCATAGATTTATTAAAGGTTTATAACAATATTCAACAATAGATCAAGAAATAAAAACCATACATTTTTACCATATAAAATCCAAAGCTTCACTATAAGAAAGTAATAAAATCAAAATATAAAAGAGAACTAGACCAAGACAAATTTTATAGTCATTAAATCGAATTGACTCGACTTGTTCACACCTATTTCCTAGGAAACAATTTGTGTCCCCAAATAAAAGAGGGTCTAAGGGTTAGTGATCCAATGTGATTATTTAAAAGGAGACAAAGAAATATTAAAAAATTCTAACCTTCAAAGTACAAAATCCGAGCTATGCAAATCAAGAATTGGATCTAAACAAGTAGTGCATAGAAAAAAGACTAATATTTTATGCATTGAACAATGATCAGAAAAAAGATTTTATAACCATCACACCTACAACAAAATAGCCGAAATCACTCACCTCTATTGAACTTCCAATGAACGTTGAATATGTCAATGTTGACCCAGTCAATGACCATTAAATGGTTCTCAAACATGTAATTGAGATTTTCTACATGAGTCGCAAGATCGAGGCAAGTTCCTCGCGATATCAACTAAAGTGCATCTCTAGATTAATGAACGTTTGTCGCTAGATTGATGAAATTTAGTCACTAGATCGATGAACAAGTGTCGTAAGATCGATGGAAATAGAATTTCATCGAAAGTACGATGAACATTTGGGTTCCTAGAAGAAACTGATTAAAATTATAATTGTTATGTAGTAATTTGCAGTGGTACGATTACTTTTATCCTTATTGTCAAAAATATTCATCAAATATTGACCCCATATGTGTTATAGAAAGATTTTCCTCACCATATGTAATCTTTCACAGAAGGCCTTTTTCCATTTCCCTATGCAGACTTGTCATCCCTTTTTTCAAATCCTAAAGCTAAAAAATACATTTTTTCCACATATACGCACCTTGCCTACTATACAACATGTGTATACGCACGCTCCACCACTACAACCCGTGTACATCAGGATTTGTGCCCAAAAAATGAAAAATGGTGTCGGGTTTCCATGTCACGACAGGATATCAATGATCCTTGGCCTTCCATATACTAGAAAAGTTCCGACTCAGCCCTTCAGTTCCATTTGAAGGCTATAAATGGGTCAATTCCGAGCTATGGAAAAGAGGAGAAAGAACTCAACTTTGAGAGAAAAGTTAGTCTGGAGAAATCATTTACTTCATATTGAGTCTGCATCCCTTTGTCCTTTAAGTCTCAACACAGTGTTCATCCCCCAAGATCTTCCCTTATTGATTAAGAAATTCATTGCCTCTCTTCTATGAGCTTGCCTTTGGTGGAGGATTGAAGTGGTGGAGGCCTAGCTAGAAGGAACTTAGTTTCTTGGTTTTGAACCATGCTGACACAGAAGTCTGTAACATTTTCACTTCTGCTGATCATATATTAATAGAAATAATATTTTCCCGTCCAATTGATATCTTTCAAATATTTCAATTATTATTCCATGGGAATATTTGTTATGTATGTTAATGGATTATTCTATTGAATGTGCTAACATCATTTATTATCACCATATGCTTGCTTTTCTTGGTTGTTGAGAACTAGTTGCAGGTATATTGCTTTGGTTCAAATGCTCAATGGTGGACTTCATTGAACGTCTGGACGAGGTAGGCCTTTTATATTATCTCGCTAGCATATTTGTTTATATAGCATACTTGAGAATAGAATTGATTTATGCAATCATTTCCATTTTTTGTGGTTTACCCTAGCCATAGAGAGATTTTCCTCGTAATAGAATTGGCGACCATATTGAGGATTGATCTTCCTTCTTAGGGTTTGGAGTATTTTTCTCCTTAGATTTATCTCGTTCCTATTGTGTTTCTTGTCGTATCATTGCTTGACAGCCTCTCTTCACTCTGGGTCTGAGTTTTTCATCCTTCTCCCTTGCCTAGCTTTGTTTTTGAAACATATATGTGGATTTTTGTTTGACAGTCATGTATATACATGTTATGTCCTTCTGCAATATGCGTACATACGCTATGTTTCCTTGAAAAGTCGTGTACATCAACCTCTTGTTCTTGTTTACTGGGTTTGGTGGTTGTTGAGTGGAATTTGATGTTTTCTGAGTCTTCTTGGGTCTCTATAGGGACTGTTAAGTGTCTGTGGGATGACAGGAAACCTGTTTGGGGTTGAATTTTTTATGCGGATTCTTTCTCATCACCTTTTCATTTTCCTTGTACATTGGGCTAGGTGTTCTTCTCCTTCGTATCCTACTTGAGTTATCTCTTTCTATACACAGTAGATTTTTATATATCAAGTTGTTATTCAGTCCATGCATTTTCTTTTTTCTTATATTGAAAATACAAAAATATTAGGCATTTTTCATTGCTTAGAATTTTGATTTTTTGAGTCTTTGTCATTAGCTTAGTGCATGTAAAGAAAGATTGCATTTTTACTTCAGAATTGTAGAGTTGAAATTGAAAATTGCATTGTTTTAAGAAGCATATCATTCATTGAAAATTGAATTTAGGACTTTGCATTGAATTCATATCTACTTTACTTGTTGAGTCATAACATCATGAATTTCACTACCATACCTTGTTGAGTAAGCACAACCATTAAAATTAATGCTATAATTTAAAATTGATTAGTCACGATTTTATTTTCAAGGGTGCACAAACTAGCTAAGGATTTAGTTCCTTGGAATAGGATTTTGTGAGTAAACTTCTCCTAGGCAATTAAATCAACATATGTGTCTGACAAAAGGAGTGGATAAATCTATTATATAATCGGTAATATCAGGAGGATCTGCTTACACTGGAGTTAATCATGAGGTCGCATGAGGTTGGTTGAAGAGATATTCCCTCGATACCTTCTTAGCGTCAGAGATATTTCTGGGGATCTATTCATATCTGGGGATCTTGCTAGTGCCCTTACCTCCGTGAGAGGCGGTGCTTTCAAGTTTTTGGGCTTTTCTACCCTGCCCATACGGTGGACCTAACTTACAATTGCTCTCTTGTGCATCGGTTATACATTGGTTTCTTAGTTGCTTGAATTAGGTGCCACATAGATACTTGCAGGGGTTATTCTGTAGGTACCCTAGGTCAAATAAGGGTCGGAAAACACACAACCTTTATGGAGGATTACCTCTCTGGGGAGATCTGACTGACTAGTTGTTAAGCCCATGAGGGCCCTTATAACTGATTATGTTACCTCTGATCTTTAGTGGGGAGTATCAGGCCCCTCTTGGGTGAGACATACCTTCTTTAGGGAGGGATGCCCCTTTCAACCACTTTACCCAGTTTGTGTGCATATTGGTCGTTTGAGTTTTGGTGTGCTCTTTGATTACTAGTTGGCCTTAGGATTTGTTTTTTGTATTTAGATTCTTAAGTCATCATGGAGTCGGACCAGCGTCCCCGCTGGTCCCTTCACTTGTTACAGTTAGCACCGTATTTCAAGTCTTTGCCTTATAAAAGGCATAGAGTTATTAGACATGGTACACACACCTCCATTGTTTAGAATTGTGATTATACAAGGATGAGTATTGAATTGAGTCATCGAAACAGTGGGAGTTCTTTGACTCCCACACCTACTATATTTAATGGTGCCCCTTTGACTCCTACAACCACAATGGTTGTAGTGTCAGAGGAACCTATCATCATTATTGCATGTCCTATAGTTAATGTTCAACCTATTGCCTTGAACCCATTTGGGTATCTTGGTCACTCACCAGGATATAATGTTCAATCCATCCCTATGGCCTCTAGTCCTTCTTCCTTGGTATGCCGAATTTTATTTCACAGTTTTAGAACACCATCCCAATTGTTGGCCCTAATTCTAGCATTGGACTTGGGGGCACTACACCTCCTTATACTCCATTCTCATTTGGTGGTTCTTAGATCCCTCAAACGACTCCTAATATGGGAGGTATTCCTTCTTTTAACCCCAGGTCTAATCCTCTTGCTTCTCGGTGGAGAAACCAACCTGGTGGACAATCTTATGCTCAAATTTCATCCTATACCCTTACCTCCTCAGTGTTTATTCTAACCAACACGTTTGCAATGACGAATCCACCTCTATCCTCCAGATTCACACCTGGAGGAGGTTAGTTTCACGCTTTGGGAAACCTCCATCCTGGATCCACTCAAGCTGGGAGAAATTTTTATAACCCCCATCAGAACATTCCTACTGGAATGATGCCCAACCAACCTTTTATGAATCATCCTAGAGGAGGGTCTTACAATCCCGGACAAGACCATGGTGCTTACCAGAACCCTGGATGGATTGTAGTTCCTCAAACACAATCTTTCCAAGGAGCTTAGGGACAGATGTCGCAACCCCGTCTCCCTTTTATGGCCATGCTCAATCTACTAGAATTTTCTAAGTTGATGATTGACTCTATGTCTCATGATCCTACATGGACCCCCATCCCCACCAAGCTTCCTTCAGACATTCTGAAATTCGAAGGTAAGAATGGTGAGGATCCTAGTGATCACATCACCACCTTTCACCTATGGTGCTCTTCGAATTCCCTTAATGACGATTCCATTCGGTTAAGATTATTTCAACGCACCCTCATTGGGGTTGCTATGAAATGGTATATCGAGCTACCTAGGGGGGCATATGGGACCTTTAGTCAGATGGTGCTAGTCTTCCTTAACCACTTCCAATTGTCGGTTCATTGCGATGTTGGCCTAGAACTTATGTCGACTTTACGCCAAGACACAGCCACTCATATTGCAGATCATATCCAGGAGTGGTGTAGATGGAAGAGGTTGATTAAGACCTCCATACCCCCAATATTTCTTTTAGAATGGTTTCTTAAGTCTTTGTAGCCTCTTATCTCGAAGGATGTTGCTACATCCAAGGTTACCATTGAGGAAGAAGTGATCTTCAAATCCTAGTAGTTAGATCTTATATACGCTCAGTCTGGGATGTTATACCACATTCTTCTGAATGCACCGCGGTCAACCTATGACCCTAGACAAAAGCCTGTACCTCGTTTCGATGGTATTGTAGGCTCCACCAATGTAAAATCTGCAGACTCAGTGACAAGCCATTTGAAAGATTTGTCTCTAAACCAATCTTCAGGAGGGCCAGCTTCATCTATCTCTTCCAATCCCACTCATTCATCGAATGTACACTCCGTACAATCATCGAACGACCCAAATGGTAACCAACAACCAAGAGGGAATAAGAAGAAAGGTCGTAATAATAATTGTAAGGGTGGGGAAAATAACAATAAACCCAAGGACAATGGTAATAATGAGAAGACAAATAATAATGTTGGAGAGGGAAACAAAGCAAGGCATAAGGTGAAATTTCCCTGTAAGATTTGTACAGACAATCACCTTACTAATTTATGCCCTAAACTTGTGGAAACTATGAGGCTATTATCTCTACTGCCCGTCGTGCTGAAGAATCATTTCCCACATAACCAGCACATGGGCGCGAGCTCCTCAAATTTTGGAAATGCGACTGGTGGGAGTCAAAACCTGTCGTTGCAAGATGGTGACCATTTTTGTATCAATATGGTCGATGTTAAATTTCATGTGGCCACTCGATCTCAAGATTATATCTCTTCACAGGCTATTCCTGGTCTAGAATCTCCTCCTCCTCCTCCGAAGACGACCTTATAGATTGAAAAACCAAAGCCACCACCTCGTATTCCGAAAGGAGTACTCAAGCACTTTACCCATAGTCCAAATGATAGAGCCACCCAAAACTACTCTATTGTTGAGCACTTGCTCAATCCCCTTGTGCGATGTTAGCTCTGGAGGTACTCCAGAGGTTTCCTTTATAGAGGAATGCCTTGCTATCTGCATTAGGATCTCTAGAACCTAGTGGCACAAAAGTTATCAAGTTTGACGTCACAGATGTGAAGCCTCAATTTCCTTACCATGTGGAATTCCAAATCCATGTGGGGTACTCAAAGTATACCATCAAACATGCGGTTTTTGATGAAGGTGCTACTACATGTGTTATGTCCTTGATCTATTGGAAATCTCTCGGTTCTTTGACTCTTTCTAAATCGTCGAACATTTTGACTTCTTTTGACAGTCATTCCTTCCGCCCCCACAGTATTATTCTTTCCTTTCTAGTCCAGTTGGGTGGGAAGACGGTAGAGGTGGAGGTTGAGGTCATTGATGCACCTCTTGATTATAAATTGTTACTAGAACATAATTGGACCTACACTATGACTGTCGTCATATAGTCTGTCTTTCGTACTCTTTGTTTTCCTCATGATGGGAAGATGGTGATGATCGAACAGTTATCCTTTGCGTATGCTAGTCCCAATTCACATGTTGGAACATCAACCCCCATGATCGATAATTCTCAGCTGACAACTGAGAATATCAGTGTCAGAATGTATTCTTCCCTTATGGACACCTTCTACTTCATGGCACCGATTCACCATGTTTACGTCATGTCTAGTAGGCCCGTTTCTACAGAGAGGTCCATCTCTTTCCGCACTTCTTATTTTAACGATCCTTGGACCCTACCTTCCTCAAATTCATCTTGTGAAGGTTGGTCACATGTTGGAATGGACATGCCATTATCGGTAGAAGAGATTGTGTATCTAGTTGTTCTTGACTCTTTCGTCGATCTTGATCCTGTTACCTCACTGATGGATGAGGAGGATTCTATTCTTAATCATGTGTGGGCCACTTCATTGTATTGTTCACATGACTTCATCGATGATACTTTTCCCTCAGATGAAGCTATCATCGAAGCCATGAATGGTTCTGACAAACCTTTGGATGATATGCATCATCGCTCTTATTTTCTCCCAGATCCTGAAAGAATCGAACAAGATGACTTTCGATCTACTTTGAGAGAGATAGTCAGTCATGCCCTAGTTCCACTTGATACACACTGAATTTATGCCCAAGGAAATATGGCGAGTATCTATCCTACCATCTTGATCGATATCTCTCATACCCCTGGCAATATTGAAAATGTACATATCGGTGCAAATTGTTCACCATAAGAAATCTTGATCTACACGAAAATCTTGAATTCCAATATGTATATGCTTGGTCATATGAAAATATGCCAGGAATCGACCCTCATATTGTCGAGCATGAGATTAGAACTTATACAGATGCTAAACCTGTTCGACAACGTCTTAGCATTGTCAATCCCTGGAAGGCCCCTACTATTAAGGCAGAGGTAGAGAAACTACTTAATGTTGTCTTTATCTACCCAGTTCCCTTGACTGAATGGGTATCCAATCCCATTCCTATGAATAAGAAGCAAGGAACCATCCATGTATGCATGGACTTTTGTGACCTGAACAAGGCCTATCCTAAAGATAAATTCTCGGCACCTTTCATCTATGAGATTCTCGACGAGTGTGTGGGAAGTAAAGTGTTTTCTTTTATGGATGGATTTTCAGGGTATAACCAAATTCAAATTAAACCTGAGGATCAACACAAGATTCCATTTATTTGTCCTTGGGGTACATTCACATACCGAAAGATGCCTTTTGGCCTTAAAAGTGTTGGAGAAACCTTTCAGTGTGCTATGAACTTCTCATTCCATGATCTTAAGCATATAGTTGAAGCTTACCTTGACGATCTTGTTGCTAACTCTTGTAAGAGAGTGGATAACTCTATGCACCTTCAGCTAGTTTTTGAAAGATGTCATTACTATAGAATCTGGTTGAACCCTCATAATTCCATCTTTTGCGTTGGGTCTGGCTTTATGTTGGGATTTCTAGTTTCTGAGACAGGGATCATGGTAGATATGTTAAAGGTGGAGACAATACTTCGGTTTCCTCCCCCGTGCACTATTATACAACTTCAAGGTTTACAGGGGAAAGATAACTTTTTACATTGGTTTATAGTAAACTATGCCAATATAACTAAGGATTTCATGTATCTTTTGAATAAGGACACCTCTTTTATCTGGGATGAGTGATCCCAAGAGTCCTTCAATGCTTTGAAGAAAGCCTTGGTATTGGTGCCTCTACTGAAGTCTTCTGACTACAGTAGGGATTACTTGCTTTATATCACCGTGTCCGTGGAGACGATTGGTATGGTTTTGGTTCAAGAGGATGATGAGCTCCATGAGTACGTCATCTACTATCTTAGTAGAAACTTAGTCGGTCCTGAGATCAATTATTCTCATGTTGAAAAGCTAGATTTGGTTGATGTTCACACAGTCCAACGTTTATGCCATTATATATTGCTTTGCAAGACTACTGTGGTTGCCAATGTCAATCCATTTCAATATGTCATTACCAGGCGTATCATAAGAGGGAAATATAATAAATGGATTTTCATTTTTTGGACTTTCCACGATTATATGAGAATGTTATCTATTGTTCCTAAGTCTACACTTAAGGCTATAAAGTGTAGAGTCTAAGCATATGAAAAGAGTAAAAGAAAAGGGGGGAGACAACTTTGGGGGATGAGGCTATAGCCAATATCTGAGCTGTCTTTTCCTAACTTCCAAATATTCTTGAATACGGATATCCCATTCGATGGCGGACCATGAACGTTCGAGCTCTGTTCAAGTGATGGCAGTCTTAAGTATGGTATCGAAAATATTCAAAGTGATGTTGGTTTGATCCAGGTCGGGTTCGATGTTGGGTTGCCTTACGATGGGTGCATTCATGGGGAGAACAAATATTTTAAAAGAGGGTTGATGTTTTAAAATGATTATTTCAATTTTAGATTATACGAGGAAAATTCAATGAAGCCAAACGAAGGGTTTAACAAAATCAAAGGTCATTTTCCGTAACTGAGTTAAAATCTTGAGACCGAGTATGAAAACATAAAGCTGTCAACAATGTGGGGCATCAATTTCAAAGGAATCCCACGTTGTGGAAGAATAAGAAAAGACAGGAATACCTTGATGAAAGCATATAATGTAGAAATCTAAGTAATTCACAGGTCTTATACCTGCTAGTAGCCGATACAGAGGAAAAAATGTAAATAACTAGATACCTAGAACCTAATCACCACAGCAGAAGTTACACTAAATTGCAGCTAAAACATTCATCAAAGACATATATGTAAAAAAAATGACATGAAGCATGAATACAGAGGAAAAACACATAACTCAATCTTAACGGAATATGGAGTCTTCAAATCATTTTCTATTAATTATGGCTAAAAGAACTTTCTCTATTACAATCTCACCACCGGGAAAAATCATTTTCTATTACAATATTTTCTTTATTTAAACAAACTTCTGAACATCTAGAATTTCAATCATTCTGGAAAATTGTCAGTTACAAATGGAAAATTGGAGCGTTTCATCTCCTCATCTTTGTCTTCCCCCGTAAGGGGTAGAGCACCTTCCTTTCTCTGCCCTTATGGCTCTAGAAATAGAACAGGTTGACATCTATCATTATTTAGCACCAAAAACCTGCCCCTTCACCTGCTCGATGCAAATGACACACCTCTCCACCAACTGGGCTATCAACCTGGAAGGCTCTGTTTGGTTTCTTGCTTCAAAGGTGTAACAACTCTTCGTCGGTTGTGGCAACCTTTTCCCTACTTTTCGGTCTTCCATGATGATAGAGCATAATTGTAAACTTGGTTGCACTAGCCATTTGTCCACTTGGACCATATCGACCTATCTTATCTGGGATATCTCAGCTTTCTCTTTCTCCATGTTTTATTTGATGTCCAACAAGTGTTTAGCTATATTTATTTTTCCCAGTGTCCCAGCACTACCTTCCTTGTCAAGGTCTAACAAAATTTTACTTATCAAGGAGAACATTTCCTCACAAGAAATCATCACTTCATTTGCTTTCCCCCTGCTTTCTGATATGTTCTACTCCCAGACCTTCAACAAGATATTTCCTCTAGTTTGTTTTACGATAGATAACTTGGAGCTATCGATCGTCTCTATCTTTGTCGTAGCTATAACAACATCTTGGAAAGCAACCCGTGTTGCCCTGGCTTCTCTTTCTCTCAAAGAAATATTTTCTAACACTTGATCTATCATCTGGAAATGGTTTTGAATGGTTCCTACTTTTACAAGAAGGTTTTGTTGAGCCATTAATACCTTATGTCGGATTTTAGTGACTTGGGATTTGAACGTTTTTATGTCTAAAACCTGATTCTCAGCCACATCCAATTTTGATTGTAACTCTATAATTTTTTTCCCCTCTTGGCTTACCTGTGTTTGGCTAATTTGCACCGACTGGCACACCTACTCGAGGTCGGATATGAGCTTCTCAATCTCCTACAGTTCAGTTATTCGGGCTTGTTCAAGGCTTTTGCTCACCTTGTCCCTAACATTCACTTCAGTAGTAGCCACTTTAGCTTCTAACTTGTTGATCAAGAGGTTCTTTCGTTTCAACTGGGCCTTCAGAGTTCCAACTAAGTACTGATTTGTTGTAGCATAAGCTCCTAGTGTTCCTGTTATCTCATCTACGAACTCTTCCTCTTTTGCGGCCTTTCCATCTGTCATGATCTTAAATTTTTTAGCCATTACACCCTCCCTTTGATATAATCCTTGCCTCACCATGGCCTTCCTTTTTTTATCAAAGAAAAAACTGTTAGGAGGCAGCTCCTCTACAGAAATGGGCGTCAGTTCTTCATTGAAGAACCACCCCGCATCGGGATCCCCCTTTGTGAACTGTAAGGGTGTGACAATGGTGATCGTACTGTCGATTTCCTTGGATGGTTGTTTCAGGGTAGCATCTGTGGCTGGCTTGTTTGGCATGAGCGGTAATGAGTCACTCGACCCCTTCGAGGGAATCTCTATTTGACCTTGGGCCTGCTTACCCGACGTACCCTTTTCAGGGTTTCCTTCCTGTTGGTAGGGGATTTTGGCTCCTCTCTCTGAGGTTCCGGCCTCCCCTATTTTCTCTTGGTTCTTCTCCTTGTTAGGAATCGAGTCCTTTGAACCTTTGACCCCTGCCTGCTATATGACCGGAAGCTTTGGGGTCTCACCTTCTAAAATCTAAGGGAGACAACTCTGTTGATGCTCCTGGAATTTAAAGAAATCGGCCTTATCTCCAGGTGGCAGGTCTTGAATCCGACTCAGGACTTCTGAGTAGGACCTCACACCCCATAATATTTCATAATGAGGGGAATCCTCATGTTCATATATCTTAAGGCCGTAACTTGCCAGGTGATTGCTCACAACCCTACTAGGGTCGTGCTTCTTGAACTCAATATCCACCAGCTTCATTTCTTCTAAAACCATAGCCTCGGCTTTGGCATGGCCAAAATATAATAAGGAATATGTGCCAATATAATTGGGGAAGGGTGGACATACCTTCTTTGATACTCCTTTGAGATCTTTGATTATTCTACCAAGCACAATCTGCCTGGCGATATCGCGACACAATAGCTTATCCAGAAAAAATAGTGGTAGAGCATATGGGGGGATAGAGGTGCTGAAAACCCTGATATATGAAAATGTTTCCTCTATATACCAATCTTCCATACTACTCAAGTTTATCGTGATGCTATCTGAAATCCTAGGTGGCGGCTAACCGAAGATGGTGACGTGCAATGGCACCATTACCCAGTTGAAGATTTTGTAAATGAATTCTTTGGAATTATCCTCCCAAAGCTTCGAGTGGTAGACATGAATAGGCTCTATATTAGATGGAGCCCAGCTCTAGTTCATTAATGGGAAGGGTTTCATGAAGTAGATGGCATACATGATGTAAGAAGACATAAAGAATGAAGTCGCTTTCTTAATTTCCCTCTGCACTCGATATTTGGTAATTCGACTCGTCAGACTGTCAAAAAACAGTTTGGCCCAGTCGAAGGAGAATCCCTTGACAACTGTGTGAATGAGTGGTACCCATGGGAGGAAAATAGGGGTAGTTTCCTCCCTCCCATACAACCTGCAGGCCATCATTGCTATGTACTTGAGTTGTGGCTCCAAGACGGAGATTGAATAGATCTCGTTAGTTTCGGACCTGAATTTCACGGGGTGTGGGACCCAATATTTGATCAGATCGGACAAACTTCTTGCATACTGCTCGCACTCCTTCTTCTTGAAACCTTCTAGAAATTCAGCATTATGAGTGAGGGTCGGTGTGGGTGACAATTTATACATTGCCCGCAAATGTTCTAGCTTGAAATTCCCAATCGTTACCTTTTATTCATTGATAATCATTCTAGTTGGGATATTCACATGGTCCAGTGCCCACTTGATCATATCACAATAGGGAAGAAGTTGGGGCCTTGATGTTATTTTGTGCATCTCTGCTTGAGCGACGATTTTGTATTTGGTTGATAAGTCGTCGTTCTCGTTGTCACTAGAATCATCTGAATAGCTTACAGACTCAGATTGCATAATTTTGGAAACGTATGACCAGGTCTTGACAACATTAATACTCCACGACGAGGTATCTAAAACTATGTTTAAACCCTGACCTAAAATCTCGACAGTTGCCTTGGATGTTTTTCGTGGAGCCATGATAGAGAAACTTGCAACTGGACCTCCTATCGAAAAAATTGAAAAGCACAAAACAACGATTATCCTGGTGAAATGGTTATGTGCGCAGATAGAAATGAAAACTGAAATAATGAAGGAAAAACTCTCTATCTTGGTCATTTAAATCCATGGGTGTCCTTGCCAATAGAACGGTCAAATCGCTTAATAGAAAGATTTAGAAGTAAAAATTAGATCCTACTATCTGTCACCTCACTAGAATTCAAATAAATGCCATAAATGCTTGACGAGTCGAAACACAAAAAAATGCAAAAACATTTAAAACTCACTCCATAGACGGTGCATGTTAAAGGTTGTTTAATGCATTTATTAATCCAATTTAATTCCTTTAATCAATTATGTTTTAGTCTTTAATCCCCTTTTTTTAGCGTTCGCCATATCGAAAGATTTATCTCCTAACCTTTGAGCCCCCAAAACCCGAAATCGTGATGATGCGATTTAGTTGATTACTCGTGATCTGACTTAAGCTCTTAATTAACCCATGCTTAATTAATGAATATCGTGACTTCGCGACTCAAAGCTACGAAGGTACTGCTTTTTGGGAGAGCGATCGTTGAGTCACAAAATCACAATAGTGATTAACTAAGGTTTAGATTGATTTACTCCTGAAACTAACCTGGGTAAACTTTTAAAACCATTGTCGCCACTTCACGTGTCGGGATACTAAGGACAATGGGTAGCATCACGAAATAAATGAAACCTTGAAACTAGGTTTTTGGTCTTAAGTATAACATCTCACTTATTTAGAAGAAGGTGGCTCCAACATAGGGTCCAACTAGGGATCTCACCTCCTCATGGGATGAGAAGAACAGTAGACCGAGTGCCTGTATGGGTAAATGGAGTCATTAGTTTTCTTCTGTGAAACTGGCTGGGAAAGAGGATACAGAGATAACCTTGAGGTTTCAAAAATAAATCTGGAAAGCTTACAAACCTGGCACGCTTTCTAAGCTTAGCCGTAGTCCACGGTAACTTTCCCTTCCTCGAAACTGAAATCGGGTCTGCTCAAGATGGTCCAATCAAATCTTAGGAAATTCAACAGGTCCTGTAGGTTTTGGCTTGCATCAACGAAATAAAATCCATTCTTTTAATCAGGGAGTTCTGCGACAAACCTGAGATGTAGATCCATTTTTGAGAAAGCTAATTACCAGAGCATAGTATGATTTATGTATGACAGCCTTACAGATATCTTAGACATTGCTTCACTGCCAGCGAGCCTGTTCAGTACCCCGGTGAAGTTATCTAGTTCCCTTTATCAAATTTCCTTTCACCACTCCAAGCTGTAATCTTTCATTTAGATGTTGAGATGAGGGAAATCATTTTTATGAATTTCCTTTCATCATCTCTTTGGACTAGATGGGGGCAATCAATTATGAATTTCCTTTCACCATCTGCCTTATACTTTACTTTTGAAGAGTGGAGTGGGGGAAATCAATTTGTATAAATTATACTAGGGGTGATATTTTTGTAAAATTCGTAACAGAGGCCTATTGACTTGCTTTTAGTTCTCTGGACCAACTTTCTCTTAACCTTTACAATGCCCTAGTCCACAGGAAAATAGGGGATAATTCATTTCCAAGGGTCTTCTTTTGAGCAATATTTAACCATTCGAAATCTGTTAAAAGACCTACGAGAGTTAGGATCTTCCTACGCATGGCTTTATTCAGCAGGGGACCGAGGAGTCATGCAGACCATGCTTATTTCTCGAGACGTTTGCCAGTTTCCCAAATTGAAGGGGAACCTCTTTTCCTCTATGGATGGTATGGGCAGTAGACCAGAGCTTAAGGAGAGAGGGACAAGGATGACAAAGGTAAAGAGAGAAGGATATGGACCTCAAAAACCTAGAATGTTAACATGCAATCCCAACTCAGGTGAATCCCTCATACTTGTGAGACCACTACTGCATTTAATTGATATTTGTTTGAAAACCCAGATACTTTGGAAATTCATCCCTTTGCCTTACCACTTCATTTTCTTCTTGAAAAAATATTCTTTGTCACCTATTTTGGGTGGGTCAATTTCCAGATACCTAACCATCCCTTTCTCCTTTCGCAGTTTGGGCTGTAATTCAGAGGCCTATATGAAACAACACGAAGGGCATCAGGTCTTCAGGATTTATGGGATGCATCAAAATTTATGTCTCTACTTCTAGGAAAACAACAACGTGTTTTATTTGCGATGAAAGTGAACTTACCGAAAAATTTTATGAAAAGAAAAAAGAAAACAAATCGGTATATACAATGGAGATTTGGAACTCATTTACTACATATATTATTTAAATAACGCCCATTGACAGGGGCGCTAAGAGTTTTTCCATCCAAATTCTCTAACAGAAATGAATTCTTCCCTTCAGAAGCTGAGACTTTGAATAGTTTATACCAGATATGATCAAATTTACCATGTTTTGTCGAATCGTCCCTACTAGCATCCCATTTCAAAACCAAATCATCGGGGAGGAAATCCTTGTTTTTGGCTTTATGATCGAATAGCACTTTCATGTTGTCCTGGTATTTCTGCATCCTTGCATTCACCTCAATCCTGCATTGTTGGACCTCGATCAATTGATTTATTCTTCTTGTGACGTGGTTTGGATCTTCTCTCTCATCTTGCCAGAGATTCATTACAGGGAGCGCCAAATTTATAGGTAAAACCACATTAGTCCCATACACCATTTGAAAAGGAGAAGTACCAATGGATTTCTTCGTACCTATCTGATTTGCCCATAAGGCGTACTTTAAGTATACATGCTAAGATCTTTTGTTGTCGCTCGGCACCTTCTTTATTATGGTAATCAAACTTTTATTTGATGATTCGGCTAACCCATTACCTCGAGGGTAATATGGTGTGGAGTGGCCCAATATGATGTTATAGTTTTGGAAAAAGATGACCATTGCCATAGACTTGAATGCCTGGGCATTATCCATCACTATCTTTTGGGGACAACCAAATCTAGAAAGTATGCTCTCTTCCAAGAAATCTATCACCACCGAATCAGTCACCTTCCTAGTGGGAATAGCCTCCACCCATTTGGTGAAATAATCTGTGGCGATGAGGATCCATTTGTGTTGAGCACTAGAATGTGGGTTGATTTCGCCTATAAAATATAACCCCCATTGTTGAAAAGGGGCTTCAGTTTTGACAAGAACCAGAGGTAGCGCTGGGAGCTTCTGTTTTCCTACAAACAACTGGCAAGGGTTATAGGCTCTGACTTTGATGTTGACATATGAGAAAATTTTAGGCCAATAATATCCTACCCTCAGGATTTTATAAGTTGTTGCCCTCCAGGCGTGATGCGCTCCGCACACTCCTTCGTGGAATTCGTTTATGACCCCCTCTGTTTCTGATTCTACCAAACAAACCAGTAGGAAAACTAAGGGGTCCTTCCAATACAGTTGACTTTCGGATATGCAGTACTTCACCGCATGCAACTTCAATGTCCTAGCTTTAGCTGGAGACAGATCGCTATGGAATTTCAGGGTCAGTAGGTAGGACACTATATCTTTATACCAATCTGATAAGACAAACTTCTCTTCTATTCTAGAGATAGCTATTTGGTCATCGAGCTCGTTTACGTCCCCCTTCCCCTCATATCCTTGTAGGTTATTTATTATTAGCACTCTGAAATTTGATTCCCAAGAGCTTAGCCAGACCTTGTCCCTTTACTAGTTTCGTCAGTTTTACCTCTAGGTCAAACTCTTGAATTTTAGCGAGCCACCGACCCCTCTTTCCATCACTGTCAGGCTGGACCAATATATCCTTCATAGAACTAGTGGGAACATATGCAATTATCTTGGAGTGTAGCACGTAAGTTCTAAAATCCTTCAAAGCCTTAACCATAGCATACGCTTGTTTCTCTATTATATTGTATCTCATTTCATCATCTCTAAGACTTTTACTAAAGAAGGCTATTGGTTTCTCGAAACCCTCTTCATTCTTCTAGAGGAGTACTATCACCATTGTGTTTTCAGAGGCGAACGAGAAAATCAAGAAATCCTTTAGGTAATCAGGGCTTGCTAATACGGGCGCTTCACTGATAACTTTCTTGATGCATGCAAATGACAATTTAACCTCTACCGTCCATTTCACTTCATTGTTCTTCTTGAGCATATTTGTGATCAATTTCACGATTTCAGCAAAGTTTGGGATAAATCTTATCAAAAAAATTATTTTTCCTAAAAATGACTGAATTTCTTTTATATTCATAGGAATATTTATGGTGTCTATAGCTTCCACCCTTTTAGGGTTGATTTTAATTCTGGCCCGAGACACAATGTGGCCCAAGAGTTTACCTTTCTGCATCACGAAGTGAGACTTCTTGGGGTTTAAAGACAAACCAAATTTCTGGCATTTTTCGAACGTTTTCTTTAGGTGTAGCAAATGGTCTTCGTCGAATTTGGAGAAGACAGTCAAGTCGTCGAGGTAGATAACCACAAATTTATCTTTTTCACCGATGAAGGCGATGTCCATAGCACGCTGGAAGGTAGCACCTATGTTCATCAGACCAAAAGGAACTTTGTCATACATAAATGTGCCCCAAGGGGTGGTGAAAGTTGTTTTTTCTTTATCATGCTCGTTGACGGCAATTTGATTATAACCGGAAAACCCATCGATCATCGACATCCTATTTGCCCCGACTACTTTTTCCAAAACGTGATCCATTTTGGGTAGAGGATAGTTATCATTGAGAGAGGACTTGTTTATATTTCTAAATTCTATGCACAATACAATCTCCCCATTTTTCTTCCTAACTAGGACTAAGTTCGCCACCCAGTTAGAGTACCTAAGAGGTACAATTATTTTCGCGTCTAACATTTTTTTCAGTTCTCTTTCAACCACAGGTAGTAAAATGGGGTTGATTTGTCTGAGCTTCTGTCAGAAGGGTTTAATACCAGGATTCAAAGGTATTTTTTGCATGATCACAGAGGTGTCGTAGGTTCTGAGCGTATCGTAAGACCATGCAAAGAAATATTTATACTACCCGAGTAAGTCCTTATACTTGGTTTTTATCTCAAGAGGAAGATACTTTGACAACTTCACTATCCTAGGCTCTTTGTTGGTGCCCACGTCACAGTCTTCATATTCGCAAACGTTGTTTGTGCAATCTTCGTCCCACTGTAACCTATAAGAGAAGGGAATGAAGAATTTATTTTCAAGTGCTACGAAAAACACTCCCACACCTGCTCCTTCACACGACGAAGCTCCATCAAAGAACATTTTCCAAGTTCCAGTGCTGTGCATATTTTTAGCTATCTTTTCGGTTCCGATTTCATCGATGCCACTTTCTTTTGCACAATTTTCTTCAGTATCGTCAAAGGACAGAATACAATTTCCCAGGTCTTGATCGGTGATGTAAATAGGGTAATTGTTAGGATTCTTTGGATCACTTACCATATATGCCAACCGTGTTTCCCTGTATAACTGTATGAACTGTCCACCAAAAACATGGATTGTGGCATAGGTCATATCCAGCTGGATGGATCCCCCAAGCTTGGCTCCCCAAGATCTAGACAATAGTAAACCATACTTCAGGGGTATATCGACGACAACTACATCCATTAGGACATTTTTTACCGAAATCTGGGCGAGGGTGACTACTAAATCTTTGATCATGCCCATGCACTTAACTCTCCTTCAATCGAATGAGTAAATATCTCCATAGGGTCTGGTGATTTCGAGGCCTAGTCTATCCATAATATATTTGGGCCTTACGTTATGAGAGGCCCCAAAGTCCAACATGCAATTTTGCAACAGTCGATCATTCACTTTCAGGGTAATATAGAAGGGGGTGACAGTATCTCTGGCACCTTCAAAATGTGGACCAAAAGTGATATTAGGCTTGTCATCTTCCAAATTTATTACGTCAAACTGACTCTCTAGATCTGAAAATTTTTTCATCTTGGTTATTTGTTTTCGGTACACAGGATTCTTCGCCAACTCAACCAAAGGTATTGGTATCTTGATCTTTTTTATCTCGTTTTCTAGGCAAAAAACTCCCACAATTTTATCCGTTTCCTTGGCTGAAACATCGGACTCTCCCTTATCCTTTTTATTTAGTAGCATTTTTTTATTCTCATCATTTCTGGTTTCGAATGTCCATGTTTCAGCTGCCTTAGTTCTTCTTGCTTGGGTTTTGGCTCCTTTTACATTGGTATTCTACGAGTCTACCCCTACATCATTTCGCATCTCGGTCTCTTTCTAGGCGGGCTCGTATATTTCACCCCTAGGCAAATTTTTCTTGGGTTGCATAGCCAATGAAGGTTTGTTTATGGGCCTCAGATTGTATTTTTGCTAGAGCTCAGCCATTATGGTGTCATCCATTCTTTGATGAGCAGGATCATCAGCGTCATTTAGGTTATTGTTTTCAACCGATGATTGTTCAATGTTCAGGGACTTGTCATAATCTTCCTTTTGTTGGCAAATGTTTAACAGGAAGCGTATGCTTGTCATTGATGGAAAGTATAGCAACGAATATGGCATGAGTACAAGAAGAATGTAACAGACGGGCATTAGAATTATTTCAGGAAGATGTTGTAGAGCAAGCTCGATAAGTTCAGAAGAAAAAAGTGCAGAAGTATATGGAGAGTGCAAGAGTGTGCTTGTTCTAGCTTGTTCTTTTGAAGGAAAAAAGGCAAAAGATCCACATCGATGATCGAATGGCAAGCTCAAAGTGTTGATCCAACTCTATTTTAGAGGTTCGGATATCGAGACTTGAAGGTGTCAAGAACGCTGCAACGAGAATGCCAAAATTGCGATATGCGAATACCCGAAAGAAGGAGGACCGTCCATTTATGGGTAGGACATGTGGACTTAGATCATCATTTTGCTGACTGAGAAGTCAAAGGAATGGGGTTCCTTAACCTGCTGAATTTGCGAAATGTGAAACCCCGAAGTAAACTCCATTTTGGAGTTTCGTGGATCAAGAGTTGGAGATGTAAAAGAAACAATACCATAGGATTGTCGAAAGCGCGATATGCGAAATCGCGATATGATCTGAGTCGTTGAATCAATATCACATCTGGACCATCGATCCGACACGTCAGAAAACCACACCAGCAAGAACAGGTGGCAACCTATGACAGAAAGGACACGTGGCACAATCATACAAGAACAAGTGTCAAGTTGATTCAGCATCTTCGGCCACTGGAAATCTCAAATCAGAGTGACACGTGGAAATTATTTGACATGTGTCAATTCACGTGTGATGTCAGCAGGTTTACATCACTTCAGGGTTTCACGAATTGCAACTTGGAGAGTCAAGAAACAACACCACGTGAATGTCAAAATCGTGATATGCGAAATCGCGACAAGATCTTGACCGTTGATCAAGAGGACGCGTGGCAGAAGATCAGAGCATGTCAAAGACTCCATTTTAGGGTTTTGCGTATCGCGACTTGGAGTGATGAACATCTGCATCTAAGGAACAACGAAAAGCGAAATCATGATTTAATCACAGCTGTCAGATCACCAAGGGTTTTGGACCATTGATCTAAGCTCCATATCGAAGCTTTGCCTATCGCGACTTGGAGTGATAAGAACCTCCACCTAAGGAACCATGAGATGTGAATTCATGAAAATACTAGGACCGTTGTATCACCAAGAACATGGACCGTTGATCTGAGCTCTATCTCAGAGTTTTGCCTATCGTGACTTGGAGAGATGAGCACCTCCATCTAAGGATCGACGAGATGCGAGATCATGAAAAGATCCTGACCGTCAATACACCAAAAGACATGGACCGTTGATCTAAGATCCATTTCGGAGTTTCACCTATCGTGACTTGGAGTGACAAGAAACTCCATTGAAGGAATCACGAGATGCTAATTCACGATGAGATATGGACCGTAGAGTCATCGAGATCGTGGGCCGTTGATCTCAGTTCCATCTCGGAGTTTCGTGAATCGTGAATTGGTGAGGCAAGAAACAATACCACAGGAGTCCAAAAATGCCGAAACAAGAAATTGTGAAATACTTTAGGCCTGTGGTTGCTGCCAGTGGTCACGAGAATGGAAGGAGTCAGTTCAGATAAGCTCCATTTCAGGGTTTCAGGGATCGCGACTTGGAGAGTCGAGAAGCCTCATCTCCAAACTGATGAAATGAGAAATTGTGAAAGTGATTTATGCATAAGCACATGGTCACAACCATTGGGCACATTGATGGAAGATGGAGGAAGACGCTAGAGGGGCTAAGCTTCACCACAGGGATCCCAAAATGTTGAAGTGCGAAATGGGGAAGTAAACGCAAGTTTCCATGAATTCAATCCAACGGTGCAGATGAAGTTGAACACGATTGGAAGGCTAATGTTGATCCTCACAGTGTAACTGCTAGAAACCATTGATGGTTTCTACCAGAGGATGCGAAGAGACTTCTGTGTGAGTTCCAGAGGAGCTAAAGACTTACATGGAATCTGCCAGTGGAATGTAGACGATTCATGGAGGAAATTGATAGATGGATGAGGGTTGGAGCTCGTAACTGAAAAATAAAAGATGAGCTCGATTGTAACAGAGAATATGAAGAGTCTCAACTGCCAGAGGGAAAAAGGAATCTCATCATAACACCGAGTGATGATAGACACAGATGTTGAACTGCCAGAAAAACTGAAGAGATACGATGATGATCACGCAGAGCACTTGAGATGTGGAAGATATTGGCATGGTATGAGAATGCAGAGTAAAGGCGAATATTGCATGCACAAGATGGAAAGAAGCCATATATACATGACACAAAAAAGAGATGGGGTTGTCGTTGTTGTTGGAGTTGTTGTGGTCATTTTTGTTGAAGGTGATTCATGTGAAAAGAAGGAGGAGAATGCGGCAACTGAATTGAACAGAAGAGGAACTAAGCAGTGAATGGACATGGTGCACAGAGTATAAAAGGCAGAAGAATAGATAGCGAAATTCATGTGTGTAGGAAGGCAGTGAGGCAGACAGAGAAATGAAATGTAGCAAAACAGTGATGAGTCTGGTAAGCCACTGTTGAACATCATATCACTGTAATAAGTTTCAGTAGCAAAGATTTATATTTTAGGGTGGAAGGGAGGTGCTAGGGAGGACTGTTGTCCTCATAGGTTCAAGTGGGTGCTTGAACACAGGGAGTTGTAGCTTCCATCTAGTTGCAGCCAGAGAAACCAGGGTGGCGGGGTGGTGCAAGGGAGAACTCTTGTTCTCTGTTATACAGGTTGGTGCCTGTATGATTGGAAGTTGGTGCTTCCATCTATTTGGTGATGGAAACACTCAAGGAGTTGGTGCTTCCTTCTAGTTGGTGCTAGAGAAACCAGGGAGTTGGTGCTTCCTTCTAGTGGGTGCTAGAGAAAACAGAGAGTTGGTGCTCTCAGAAAGTAGCAGCTTGCAAAACTGAGGTTGTCGCCTCATTATGAGTTGGTGCTCATATGTATGATAATGTAAAGAATGTAACTATTACTTATCATATAAAGAAAAAAAGGTTTTTACCCTGCATGGGTCTCCTCGGGAAATATATGTCTATGTGTTTCTCATATATGTGACTGATGCTGAATGTGCCATTGTTTATTTCCCTGCATTATTGTGATCATAATTCAGTGTTTCTGCAAAGAGTTTAAAAGAAGCATAATTGTTTAAGCACGGTAACAACTGATTCACCCCCCCCCCCTCTCAGTTGTCCAACACCTTTGTCAAGTGAGGTTGTATATAGTCATCACCTAAGTTGTTTACATCTTCCTCCAAGTCTTCGAACTCTTGCATATCATTTTCCTCAATAAAATTTTCATTTTTCAGAGGTGCTTGGATCTTTTGGTCTTCATTTTTAATTTGTCTTGGTTGGAACTGAGGATTGGGATTTCTCCTGAATTCTCTCTTAATGAATTGATCATCTTTGGATTGATCTAGCTCCATTCTTGAGATTTTGTTTGATAGTTCTTTTATTATCCTAGCCATGTCATCCATTTTTTCATTTGAGGACCTTCCAGATCCAGAGGGACCTGCTTGTTCTCTGAGATGTCTAGTTTCTCTGTTTCTCATTTCAATTATCGTTTTTAATTTACTCGAAGCCATCATGTTTGAATCAATTTCCACAGTGTCATCTTGCATTCAGGTTAGGTCGGCCCCTCTCCTTTCTCTTAATAGTAGAGCGAAATTGGGTTCAAAAGATCCTGCGAAAGTTACTTTGGCAGCAGGTTGAAATAGTTTAACTTCAACAGGGATCTTATTTTAAAACTTGTTAAACCTTTGGATAAATTCCATAATAGTTTCAGATCCCTTTTTCTTTAAAGACCCGAACTCAGTCAAATAGTATAAATGATCCTTTCTTTCGCCCCATTGTTTGAGAAAGAGGTCTTCTCGAACATCGTAGGATCTGATTGAACCTGGGGGCAGGCTCCGAAACCAAGTTCTTACCTGTCTCATAAAGGTTTGGAAAAATGATCGGGAATACACGTCCTCATGCTCGAGACCTTGAATATCTGCAAATTGATCAAAAAAATTGATATGCTCAGCTGCAGTTAGATACCCTTCTCTTATGAACTTGGGTAAGTTTTTCATATAGTTTTCAGGTAAGTCATGGAGAGGTACTGGAAGGACCAAGGGGGCGTATCTAGTAGCTACTTTGGTGAAAAACCTAGGAGGAGGTTGTTAGCCTTTCCCTCCTATTCCCCCTACTCCTCCTCTGGCGGTGGCCATCGATAACCTAGGAGAGGAAATTGATGCGTTATAAAGAGGGTTGGAGAAGATGTATAATGACTCTCTGGATTCCCTGGGGTGGAAAGGGGAAAATTCGGGAAACTTTTTACCAGGCGAGGTGGAAGAAGAAAAAGGAGAAGAAGGTATATGTGGACTCAGTTCCTCTGACTTGCGGGATATGTAAATGGGAGAACCCGCCGGTGTCAATTCTGTGTATGTGGAAACTTCTTCAAGGCCTTGAGTGACAGAGGGGTTTAGAGTCACTGGGATATCGATAGGGATGAGATTCAAGGTAGGAGTGTCGCCCCTTGTAGCATAAGAGGCCGTCAGAGAGGTCTCGGTTTTGATCTCAGGTAGGATCTTCTCAGACTTCAGGGTTTCGGCTTCCACAACACTGTCCGATATTTTCCTGAGAGGAACTTATCATGAGGGGGATGGTTCGAGAAAGGTCTTATCCTTATATTGATTGGACTTGGGTTGATAGGAAACCATGTTTTGTTTAAAAAGACCCCGTGGTCTTAGTATTTTTTCAGGGTCGAAAAATGGCACTATCTGTTTGGCATCTGGGTTTTGTCTGGTGTTCTTTCGAAAGGATGCCATCTTACTTAAGAGTGGAGTTGCCAAGTGAATGATGAAGTTTTATCCTTAACAAGTTTTTCTCTCTTTGTTCACTATCAAAAAATGAAACTTGGAAATGTCATTTTCTCAGGGGAAAGTGACTACGATTCTCCGTCCCCGGCAACGGCGCAAGAAAGATGTTGTTCCTGAGTCTACACTTAAGGATATAAAGTGTAGATTCTAAGAATCTGAAAAGGGTAAAAGAAAAGGGGGAGACAACTTTGGGGGATGAGGCTATAGCCGATCTCTGAGCTATCTTTGCCTAACTTCAAAATATTCGTGAATATTGATATCCCGTTCGATGGCGGACCATGAATGTTCAAGCTCTGTCTGGGTGATGGTAGTCTTAATTATGGTATCGAAAAGATTTAAAGAGATGTTGGTTTGACCCGATAAGCCGAGTTCGATGTTGGGTTTCCTTATGAAGGGCGCAATCATGGGGAGAATAGATATTTTAAAAGAGGGTTGATGTTTTAAAACACTTATTTCAATTTTAGATTATACGAGGAAAATTCAGTGAAGCCAAACGAAGGGTTTAAGGAAATCGAAGGTCGTTTCTTGTAACTGACTTAAAATCTTGAGACCAAGTATGAAAACATAGAGCTGTCAACAATGTGGGGCATCAATTTCAGAGGAATCCCACGTTGTGGAAGAAGAACAAAACACGGGAATACCTTGATGAAAGAATATAATGTAGAAATCTAAGTAATTCACAGGTCTTATACCTGCTAGTAGCCAATACGGAGGAAAAATTGTAAATAACTAGATACCTAGAACCTGATCACCATAGTAGAAGTTATACTAAATTGTAGCTAAAACATTCATCAAAGACATATATGTAAAAGAAATGACATGAAGCATGAAATACAGAGGAAAAACACATAACTCAATCTTGACGGAATATGGAGTCTTCAAATCTCTTTGTATTAATCCTAGCTAAAAGAACTTTCTCTATTACAATCTCACCACAGGCAAAAAGCCTTCTCTATTACAATATTTTATTTATTTAAACAAACTTCTGAACATCTAGAATTCAGATCGTTCTGGAAAATTGTCAGTTACAAATGGAAAATTGGAGCGTTTCATCTCCTCATCTTTGTCTTCCCTCATAAGGGCGGAGCACCTTCCTTTCTCTGGACTTCTGACTCTAGAAATAGAATAGGTTGACATATTTCATTATTTAGCACCAGAAACCTGCCCCTTTGCCTGCTCGATGCAAATGACACACCTCTCCACCAACTAGGCTATCAACCTGGAAGGCTCCGCTTGGTTGATTGCTTCAAAGGTGTAACAAATCTTCGCCAGCTGTGGCAACCTTTTCCCTACTTGTCGGTCTTCCATGATGATAGAGCATAATTGTAAACTTGGCTGCACTATCCATTTGTCCACTTGGACCATATCAACCTGTCTTATCTGGGATATCTCAGCTTGCTCTTTCTCCATGTTTTCTTTGATTTCCAACAGGCGTTTAGCTATATTTATTTTTCCCAGCATCCCAGCACTTCCTTCCTTGTCAAGTTCTAACAAACTTTTACTTATCAAGGAGAACGTTTCCTCACAAGAATTCATCACTTTATTTACTTTCCCCATGCTTTTTGATATGTTCTGCTCCCAGACCTTCAGCAAGATATTTCCTCTAGTTTGTTTTGCGGTGGATAATTTGGAGTTGTTGACTGTCTCTATCTTCATCGTAGCTATAACAACATCTTGGAAAGTGACCCGTGTTTCCCCGGCTTCTCTTTCTCTCAAAGAAATATTTTATAACACTTGATCTGTTGTTTGGAAATGGTTTTGAATGGTTCCTACTTTTACAAGAAGGTTTTGTTGAGCCGTTAATACCTTATGTCGGATTTCGATGGCTTGGGATCTAAACATTTTTATGTCTAAAACCTGATTCTCAACCACATCCAATTTCGATTGTAACTCTATAATTTTTTGCCCCTGCTAGCTTACCTGTTTTTGCCTAATTTGCGTCGACTGGTGCACTTGCTTGAGGTTGGATCTGAGCTTATCGATCTCCTGTAGGTTGGCTATTCGGGCTTGCTCAATAATTTTTCTCACCTTGTCCCTGACATTCGCTTTAGCAGTAGCCACTTTATCTTGTAACTTTCTGATCAAGAGTTCTTTCATTTCAACTGGGCCTTCAGAGTTCCAACTGAGTACTGATTTGATGTAGCATAAGCCCCTAGTGCTCCTGCTATCTTGTCTACAAACTCTTCCTCTTTCGCAGCCTTTCCATCTGTCATGATTTTAAATTTTTTAGCCATTACGCCCTCCCTTTGATATAATCCTTGCCTCACCACGGCCTTCCTTTTTTTATCAAAGAAAAATCCGTTAGGAGGAAGCTCCTCTATGGAAATATGCATTAGTTCTTCATTGAAGATCCACCCCGCATCGTTATCCCCCTTTGTGAATTGTAACGGTGTGACAATGGCGATCGGACTGTCGATTTCCTTGGATGGTTGTTTCGGAGTAGCATCTGTGGCCGACTTGTTTGACATGAGCGGTAATGAGTCGCCCGACCCCTTCTAGGGCATATTTGTTTGACCTTGGGCCTGCTTACCTGGTGTACCCTTTTCGAGGTTTCCTTCCTATTGGTAGGGGATTTTGGCTCCTCACTCTGAGGTTTCGGCCTCCCCTATTTTCTCTTGGTTCTTCTCCTTGTTAGGAATTGAGTCCTTTGAACTTTTGACCCCGTATGTTGTGTGATCGGAAGCTTTGGGGTCTCACCTTGTAAAATCTAAGGGAGACAACTCTACCGGTGCTCCTAGAATTTAAAGATATCGGCCTTATCTCCGGGTGGAAGGGTTTAAATCTAACTCAGGACTTCGAAGTAGGACCTCACACCCTAGAATATTTCATCATGAGGGGAATCCTCATGTTCATATCTCTTCAGGACACAACTCGCCAGGTGATTTCTCACAACCCTACTAGGGTCGGGCTTCTTGAACTTAATATTCACCAGCTTCATTTCTTATATAACCATAGCCTCGCCTTTGGCATGGCCAAAATCTAACAAGGAATATGCACCAATATGAATGCGGAAGAGCAGCCATACCTTCTTTGATACTCCTTTGAGCTCTTTTCTTATTCCACCGAGCACAATCTACTTGGCGATCTCGTGACACAATAACTTATCTGGGAAAAATAGTGGTAGAGAATATGGGGGGACAGAGGTGCAGAAAACCCTGATATATGAAAAATACACCTCTATATACCAATCTACCATACTACTCAGGTTGGTCGTGACGCTATCCAAAATCCTGGGCAGCAACTGGCCGAAGATGGCAACATGCAATGGCATCATTACCCAGTTGAATATTTCGTAAATGAATTATTTGGCATTATCCTCCCAAATATTCGAGTAGTAGACATGAATAGGCTTTGTATTAGATGGAGCCCAGCTCCAGTTCATTAATGGGAAGGGTGTCATGAAGCAGATGGCATCCATGATGTAAGCAGACATAAAGAATGAAGTCGCTTTCTTACTTTCCCTCTACGCTTGATATTCGGTAATTCGATTAGTCAGACTATCAGGAAATAGTTTGGCCCATTCGAAGGAGAATACCTCGACAACTATATGAATGAGAGGTACCCATGGGAGGAAAAAATGGGTAGTGTCCTCCCTCCCATACAACCTGCAGGCCATCATTGCTATGTACTTGAATTGTGTATTCAAGGAGGAGATTGAATAGATCATGTTAGTGTCGGCCCTAAATTTCGTGAGGTGTGAGACCTAATATTTGATCATATCAGACAAGCTTCTTGCATACTGCTCCCACTCCTTCTTCTTGAAACCTTCTAGAAATTCAACATTGTGCGTGACATTTGGTGTGGGTGACAATTTATACATTGTCCGCAAATGTTCTGGCATGAAAGTCCCAATCGTTACCTTTTGTTCGCTGATAATCATTTTGGTTGGGATATCCACACGGTCCAACGCCCACCTGATCATATCAAAATACGGAAGAAGTTGGGGCCTTGCCGTTATTTTTTGCATCTCTTCTTGAGCGATGATTTTGTATTTGGTTGATAATTTGTCGTTCTTGTTGTCTCTAGAATCATCTGAATAGCTTACAAACTCAGATTGTAGAATGTTGGAAACATATGACCAGGTCTTGATAGCATTAATACTCCATGGAGAGGTATCAAAAACCACATCTAAACCCTGACCTGAACTCTCGACAGCTGCCTTGGATGTTTTTCGTGGAGCCATGATAGAGAAACCTGCAACTGGACTTCCTGTCGAAAAAATTGAAAAGCACAAAACAACGGTTATCCTGGTGAAATGGTTATGTGCGCAAATAGAAATGAAAATTGAAATAATGAAGGAAAAACTCTCTATCTTGGTCATTTAAACCCATGGGTTTCCTTGCCAATAGAACGGTCAAATCGCTTAATAGAAATATTTAGAAGTAAAAATGAGATCCTACTATCTATCGCCTCACTACAATTCAAATAAATTCCATAATTGCTTGACGAGTCGAAACACGAAAAAACACAAAAACATTTAAAAATCACTCCATAGACGGTGTGTGTTAAAGGTTTTTTAATGCATTGATTAATCCAGTTTAGTTCCTTTAATTAAGTATGTTTTAGTATTTAATCCCCTTTTTTCGTCATTCGTCATATCGAAAGATTTCTCTCCTAACCTTTGAGCCCCCAAAACCTGAAATTGTGATGATGCGATTTAGTTGATTACTCATGATCTGACTTAAGCTCTTAATTAACCCATGCTTAATTAATGAATATCACGACTTCGCGACTTGGAGCTACGAAAGTACTACTTTTTGGGAGAGCGATCGCCGAGTCGCGAAATCACGATAGTGCTTAACTAAGGTTTAGAGTGATTTACTCCTGACACTAACCTGGGTAAACTTTTAAAACCATTGTCACCACTTCGTGTGTCAGGATACTAAGGACAGTGGGTAGTGTCACAAAATAAATGAAATCCTGAAACTAGCTTTTTGGTCTTAAGTATAACATTTCACTTATTTAGAAGAAGGCGACTCCAACATTATCCATGTCGATTCATTTTTGGATGAAAACATTTTCTTTGTCTCATCGTCTGACCCCTGGTATGGAGACATCATTCTCTATCTTCAAACCTTGAAGTTCCCTCAGCATCTCTCGCGAGATGACCGATGGTGTGTACGATACCAAGATAAGAATTACACTATCGTCGATGACACTTTTAATCGCCAAGGAATAGACAATATCCTACGTTGTTGTTTAACTCACGGGGAATCCAAGTTATTCCTAAACGATTTCCATAGTGGGGCTTGTGGTGGTCATCTATCCGGGCTTGCGACAACCCATAAAATTTTGCGAGCCGATTATTTCTAGCCATATATCTTTAAAGATTGTGTTGAAGCAGTTAAGAAGTGTCACCCCTTCCAGGTGTTCACTCACAAAATGGGCTCGCATCCATCCCCTCTTCACCCAGTCATTACCGTCTGTCCCTTCACTAAGTGGGGGGTGGGCTTCATGGATTGCAACTCAACTTTGGTTGGTGGGAATAAACACATTATCGTGGTCATCGACTACTTTACTAAGTGGGTAGAGGCCATACCTACAATTAAATCTGATGGGAATATTGTCACCTTCTTCGTATTCAATCAAATTATCAGTCAGTTCAGTATCCTGAGCGAGATTGTCACTGATCATGGCAGTCACTTTCAGAACGAAATGATGGAAGAGCTAGCACCCAAGCGAGGGTTTAAACATGGTCATTCTTCCCCTTACTACCCCCAGGAAAATGGATAGGTAAAGGTCATCAACAAGTCTCTCAAGACCATTTTGTAGAAAACTGTCAGCCAGAGTAAATCTGACTGGCATATTATGCTATATCCCACACTCTGGGCATACCAAACCTTGGCTAAGACTTCCACCGGATTTCCCCCTTTCCAGTTAGTACATGGCGTGGATTCGATATTACCTATTGAATGCAAAATCCATTCTCTTAAGCTGGCAGTCGTGCTCCTACCTGACACTTTCGATATCGAGCGATGCCTTGTACACCTAGAGAGTCTTGACGAGTAGCGTTGAGACGCCTCTATGGCTATCGAGGTGAAAAAAATATGTGTCAAGGTCCAATATGATAAGTCTTTCTGTCCTCGGTTGTATGTTGAGGGTGACTTGGCCCTCTTATATGATCAAGCCAAAGAACCATTGGGGGCAGGAAAGTTTAAACCCATTTGGCAAGGTCTTTATTGTTGGAAATGTGTAACAGTTAGCATATGCTTGTCATTGGTGGCAAGTACAACAGTGAAGATGACAGGCAAACAGAAGACAAAGGAAATTAAGCTCAGGAGGAATAGCAGTCTTACACGCGCAAGAAGCACAGGAAAGAGACCGAGAACCGTCAGATCTCACTCGAAAATCCCGACAGCTGTTGGATCGGGAGAAGCTGCGCAGATGTTAAGCGCAGGAGTTAAGCGCAGAAAAGAAGTGATCTAAGCCGTTAGATTGGAAGCAGACCCCGACAGTCGTCATATCTGCAGAAGCTACGAGGGAGATATGTCATCGGAGAATCGGGGATCGCGATTTCCAAATGCAAAGAACAATGACAACGAAAACCCCGAAATCGCGATATGCGATTTTGCGATATGATCGCAACCGTCAGATCAACATGTGATCTGAACCGTTGATCCAACTCACGACAGCAGACCACGTCAGCAAAGGGACACGTGGCACAACCAGGGAATGACAGGTGTCAG
>JZKD02S1619096.1:84776-123153 GCA_000966675.3 Picea glauca
TGAAAAAACCCACTTTCACTATAGTAAAAAGTGAATAAATCAAAATTACTATTTCATTTTCACCATATGTTTTTCCATTTACCACTGTAGTGCAAAAATTCCCATTTCACCTCCAATCTTCAAATTCAATTACTGGGAGCTTCGGGGCGTCAAATCACAAACCGTTTGGATCAAACAAGTAAGTACTCAATTCTTTAACTTTCCATGGTTTAATTTTATGATTTGATAGCTAATTTTTGAAGCTTTAGGCTTGGTTTTGAAACCCTACGCGTAAAAAGGGATTCTTGCAGGCTGCCCATTCGGGGCCTGCGAGAATCCTTGATCCCCGCAAGTGAGCTTAAACCACAGTGCGGGAAGTCCGCACTGTAAGTTATACTTCACCTGCGAACAACGCAGTGGCAAAAATTTGATATAATATTTAGCCATAAAAATCAAATTTTTTCATGTTTCAATTTATTAACTATCTTCCTATGGCTATTGTGCAGGTTAATAGCCACACCATGGTGCCTGAGTGGAGAGAAAGTGAGCACGAAGATGATAATAATGCCGCCGAAAACCACCCGCAAACTATCGCTGCTCTAAGAAACGGTGGTCTTTTAAAGTATTTCCGGATACCGGGCATGAGAGCCCAAGTTCGTTTGTTAGAACACTTAATCCAGATGTGGGACCAAGATTAGCAGGTCTTTATTGTGGACACCCATACATTGACAATAGATATTGAAGATATCTATTTTATGACTGGTTTATCAAGACGAGGGTCTTACGTCATCTTGAATGGAAGTCGCAGAGGCGGTAGGAAAATGAGAGAGTATTGTTGAGATCATTGTGTGCCAGAGCCAGAAAGACAAAGGGGAAAAGTAGCTATTTGGGGAGTGACCGATATCACTCTTTGTACCATCTTTTTTACTATAGCTCGAATGGCAGGCAGTGCTGCCCCGCATATGGCTCTTCAGAGCTACTTTCAATATGCCCTCGAGTGTCTTGAGCCCTGAGTTTTCAACTGGGCTGACGCAGTGCTACGTAGCCTTAAGAAACAATTGACAAAAAGTAGGCGTGGAGACCTCAAACAATTTGGTTATGGATCACTGTTAGTATCCTTCTTCTGCGAGAGAGTTCCCGTGTACAGGCTTCAGGCAGATTGGCATTTCCCGGGTCCTAGGGATCCATGGATGCTACGATGGTGCCAGCTCATTGCCAGGCGCGGGGCAGGACCTATCGTCAGATATGACGATCGTTTCTTTGATTGGCTCCAAGACCAGGTTGTGATGGTTGAGGATTATGCATATGCTGGCTTGGACTTTCGAGGTGATCCTGACCTCGCCCTTCTTGAAGACACACAGTGGGGAAATATTGGTAAGAAGTACACCAACTTTTTAACTTTTTAGATGTTTTTGTATTTTCATCATATTAAATGTTTTTGGTTTTGTAATTTTCGTCGAAGACTAACACCAAAATGTATTGATAACACAGATGTTGGGGCATACAGACCGGCTGGGAGTTCTCCTGTTCAGCGACGAGGAGAAGCAGTAGTTCCAGTCCCCCAGCATGTCGAGGACTACTTTACAGTGGAGAAAAACTTAGAGGGCTTGATGCATGATGTTCCAGATATGCCTCTGGAGGAGATCCCACAACGTGATCAGCGTCATACCGTGGGGGTTTCTGCCTCTATGGGTCGTTTACTCCGTAGAGTAGCCAGGACTTTAGCATGCTATCATGAACATCATTGATGTCACGGTATCATTTATGTAGAAGCCATGAGCTTCCATTTTTGATATTTTGGTCTTCGGACTCATTATGTAAAAATCAAACTTTGATCGTTATATATATATACATGGTTTTTACCATCTTACTTTACACTTGTGTACATGTGCTTGATTTATAAATTGTTCAAATGTCTGTCTAATACGTAATTAGCCAAAGCATCTGTCAATGTATTAAGACTTCTCGAAATGTGTTGATATTCTATATGATCAAAATGTCTTTCCAAGAGGCGAATTCGCAGATAAACTCTTAATAATGTAGGACTTCGAATAGAATAGACATTACTTAGCTATAGCACCACTAGCTGCGAGTCGAGTCGCACAACCAAACGACGAATTCCAAGAGAAATAGCATCAACCAATAACTCAATGACGACGCTATACTCTGCTATGTTGTTGGTTGCCCGCCCAAGACATACACCTCGTAAAGATATAAGCTCGTTTGTTGGGGCATAGATAGCCCAGGCAGCAGAAGCTAACTTCCGAGTACTACGGCTAGCACCGTCAGCGAAGCCAAAATAAGGTAGCGAATACTCCGACATCTAACAACCAAACACAACATAATCGTAAGGGTAGAGACCAAATAACGTCAAACTCAAAGCTAAAAGTGATCACACACACTCAGTATGATACATAAAAATACAAGTACTTCATACACAAATGACTTATGCATAGTACTTCTTTAAGTACAACCCATTTCTGGGTTCACTCAAAGGTACCCCATCATAATCCACTAACTCATATGCTCCTTTTTCCAATACTTTGCTGACAATGTAAGGCCCACGCCACATTGGTTCGAACTTCCCAGCTCCTAGGACATCCTTATCTTGTTCATATAGAAGAACAAGATCTCCTTCAGAGAAGACACGAGGTTTGACATGTTTGTCATATTGTGCCTTAACGCATTTTTTCTGGGCTTCTATTACAAGAGTAGCGTCACAACGAGTCTCGTCTAATCGCATCAGATACAACAGACGTTCTTCCTTGGCAGACATATTAGGTAAGAGTTCTATAGCTAGTTTCAAAGACAGGGTTTCACATTCTATTGGGAGAATGGCTTCCATGCCATAAACTAGTCGAAAAGGCGTGAATCCTGTAGCAAACTTAACAGACGTTTGATATGCCCACAATGCCAAAAATAACATTGTGTGCCAACTGGTCTTATGGATCCCTATCATCCTTCGAATCATAGTAATGAGAACCTTATTAATGGCTTCGACCTGGCCATTAGCCTGAGGATAATAGGGTGTTGAGCTATCGTGACGAAGGCCCAACTTCTCGGTAAGTTCAGACATCAAATGATTTCTAAAATGACTAGCGTGATCGGTAACGATAGCCTGAGGAACACCAAAACGAGTAATGACATGGTTGAAAAGAAAAAGTGTTGCAGTCTTCCCAGTATTATCAAATGTCGGCATTGCCTCGTCCCACTTAGTAAAACAATCAACAACTACAATAATATAACCATGCCCCCCAGCCGAGTGAGGGTGACATGTCATGAAGTCGATGCCCCATTTAGCGAATGGACCTACTGAGACTACAGGATGAAGTGGAGCAGGATGTGACCAAATCTTCTGATTATAGGTCTGGCAGGCATGACATTTCTGAACAGTAGTTATGCAGTCATGGAACAAAGAAGGCCAAAAGTAACCTGCACGTAAAATTTTCTGAGCAGTAGCATACCCAGACATATGACCACCACATGCTCCAGAGTGGCAGTCATTCAAAGATTTCTCAGCTTCGTCAAAAGTTAAACACCGCCGAAAGACAGAGTCAATGCCTCGACGGTAAAGAGTATCGCCGAGGATAATATAATGACGTGCTTGATAACGAACACGACGGCGTTCGGCACTGGACAACGCAGGCCGGAAAGTTTGAGTTTGGAGATATATAATGATATCTCCGTACCAAATATCGTCGGTAGCGATAAGGAAAAGTGACTCGTCAGGTAACGAATTAACTGCTACTTTTTCCGTTGCAGTGTGGGGAAAGTCACAAATCAACTCAGCGAAAACTAATGACTTCTTTGACGTGGCTCGATCGAATTCCAAATCGAACTCCTAGAGAATAACAATCCACTTGGAGTATTTGCCCCCCACCAATTGATGAGTCAAGATATGTTGCATGGGGTTACAGTGTGAAATCACGGTAGTTTTCCTGGCGAGGATGTAATGACGAAAACGTTGAACTGCTTGAACAGCAACCAAGGCCAGCTTCTCAACATGTTGGTATTTGATTTCTATGGAATTTAAACTTCGACTCAAATAATAGATAACATGTTCATCGTGGTTATCATCCTCTTGAACGAGGACCATACCAATGGTATACTCGGACGCAGCTAAATAAAGAAAGTAATCTCGACTGTAATCGGGAGGGAACAGAAGAGGAGCTCGCGTGAGGGACAGTTTCAAGGCTTCGAAGGCATCATTAGCAAGTTTATCCCAGACGAACTCAGAACCTTTCTTTAGAAGACGGGTAAAACCCCGAGTAATCTCAGCGTAATTCAGAATGAAACGACGAAGAAAGTTTTCCTTTCCCTGCAAACTTTGTAGCTGACGCAAACAAGAAGGAGGAGGGAGATTAAGAATCACCTTGACCTTGATAGGATCTACCCGGATCCCATGGCGTGAAACAATAAAACCAAGGAGACGGTCGGATTCTACGCAAAAGACACACTTATGTGGATTCAAGCAAATGCGATAGAATCGACAACGAATGAAGATCGCTCGAAGATGAATAGGGTGATCGACCCGACGTAAAGAGTGAGCCGGAAAATCGTCCAAATAAGGTTGAACAATATGCTTAATATCGTGAAATGCGTAAGACATGGCACATTGGAATGTAGCCCCAGCGTTCTTTAGACCGAAAGGAAGTTTACGGTAGGAAAAAGTACCCCAAGGACAAATGAAAGTCGTTTTGTGTTGGTCCTCAGGAGCGATATTGATTTGATTATAGCCGGAAAATCCATCCATGAGGGAAAAGATTTCACTGTCGGCACAATCATTGACGATCTGGTCAACGAAAGGGATTGGAAAATTGTCCTTAGGACAAGCTTTGTTGATATCCCGATAATCAACACAAACGCGAATACTACCACCTTTTTTATCGATCGGTATTGTGTTAGAAACCCACTCTGTCAAGGCCACGGGGTAAATAAAACTGGCTTTAAGGAGTTTTTCAACTTCAAGTTTAATGGCCGCGGCTTTACGTGGATGAACAGGACGGAGACGTTGTCGGACTGGTTTGGCTCCAGGGTGTGTCTTAATTTCATGAACGACAATCGAAGGGTCAATACCTGGCATTTCTTTGTAACTCCAGGCAAAGATATCACGAAATTCTTTAAACAACGAAGTATAAGTGACAATTTCGTCGGGAGAACACGAGGCTCCAATATGAACATTCTCGACTACTCCAGGTTTCACAGAAATATCTATGGGTATCGTGGGCGAAATGTTACTAAGGTTTCCTTCTGCCAACACATCTCGTGTGAATTGGGAAACCATGGAAATAACAACAACGGTCGACGAAGTCGAAATCCGTTGATAATTCTCAAGAGTTTCTTGTTTCAGAAACAAAATGGAACGATGATGTCCATCGTTCCAAGGGGTGTCTTCCATGACGGACATGATCATCTCGTCAGTAGGAAAGACAATGCAGAAAGGATCAGGAGACAATTTCTCATCAAAATAAGTAGTATGGCTTGCCGATTGAATATCTTGGTAAGCAGACTCAACCGGACTTAACGGCATAACGTCGCCGAAACGAACATGATCTCCAAGATCAGGGACTATCCAAGGGTCAACAGACACAGGAAGTTTGTGAGGTACAGTAGAGACCATATTAATAGAAGCAATAAATGGGCGTGGAATATCTGACGGTGGAGGTATGGGGAAAGTGCCCATCAATGAAGAGTCTTTTAAAAGACCAACTCCAACATTCTCATAACCCGGAGGGGTGTTTGCTATGAAAGGTACATTGCCCGTATGGGTATCGGTATTGAAGAAAGAAAGTTGATCAACCGTGACCACTTTGCCTTGGTGGGGAAATCGTAGGACATGGAAAAGGGTCGACACTATAGCACGCATGGAATCGACCCAACTTCGACCAAGTAGAATATTATAGTCAAGAGGAGTATCAAAAACTTCCACTTCCACTTGGACGGTCTTACCTTCAAGAGTGACCGTCAACGACGGCAGAACACCATAAGGTTTGAAACCAGAGCCATTGAAGGCTCGTAAAGTGTTTTGTGATTCGGTTAACGTGGGAGAGCCAATGGCTTTCCAACAAGTAAAAGACATGACGCACGTAGAGGCACCCTCATCAACAACTGTCCGACAAATACTCTTATCGGCAATAACAACTTGTATTTGAAATGCAAGCTGTGGGGGTAACCTTGGAACATGTTCTTCCAAGTCAAAGATTATCAAATTCGTATCCGTGGGATCGATTCCACCTATGGCTTTCAACAGGGCCCTTCGCTGTGCAGGACAAGACTAAAGGACCTCCAGGGCAGACATCGTTGAAGGTGCTTGGGCTAGATCTTCTACAATGTTGTAGTTCTGAGCCGCACGTGCATGAGGATTGAATGTCGACTTCTTAACGACACCTTTGGGGGGTGGTCATATAAATGTATCAAGGTTTGGTCTTTCGAGATGAAGAGGACCGGTTGTAGGTGGATTCGGTGGAGAGAGTTGTACCAGATCAGGAGGTGAATTATCAACCTTCTCCGTAGAAGGAGTATAATCTTTAGCTCTAGTGGTCAATGCAACATTATCTTTCTTGGAATCATCGGAGCACATCAAAACATAGGATTGTGTAGAGGTAGAGGGTTGATCATGAATGACCAACAAATCCTATTGTTGAGCCGGAAAGGGTTGTGACAAGACGGCCGGAATAGAAGGCTTCAGCGTAGTTTGAAGGAATTTGTTAACTTCGGCACGTCTCGGACAATCTTTCGTGTAGTGATCGTCACCACAAATAAGGCAGGGATAACGTGGTTTGCGTTTATCATGGTCTTCAACAGGAGGGGATTTGGTTTGCTCAGTCTGAGTATTGTTTTTACTCTCCTTATTCTTGCCTCTCCCCTTCTTGGATTTGTTCTTACCGGTAGGCGTAGATTGAACAGCGTTCACTTCAGAGGTTTTACCGGTGGGAGGTGCAGGAGACGGAGCATTTGGAACATTAGAAGGATTGGGTTTAGTAGTTGTAGTCGAAATGGAATGGGAATGGGTATGAGTGGTCCCAATCACACCATCAGCTGCATGTGACGCAACTGGAGCAGTAGAAGTGCTGGAAGTACCGGGACGAGGTAGATCAGGGAGTAAGTCATACAAAGTGCCCGTTTGCAAATAAACGAGATCTAAATATTGAGCACGACTGATAGCCTTCTCTTTAGTGAAAACACCGCCCATAGCAATGTCTTTACCAATTTTGTTGACAAAAGATTTTGTAAACCACTCGGCCAGTAGCTGATCAGGAAGCTCAAGTTTAATGAGACGTCTCCTCCTTCTCCACTCATGGATGTGATCAGAAATATGAGTGCTCGTACTCTATTTGAAGGAGGTTAGAATCTTAGTTCCCGTATCGTAACGAATCGATAACTGGTAGTGTGTGAGAAATTTCATTGCAAGGGTGTTGAAATCCAAAAATAAACCTCGTGGTAATTCAATGTACCACTTCGCAGCCGAACCGGTAAGGGTTCGTTGAAAAAGACGCAAACGAATGGAGTCATCCATGAGTGAATTGGATGAACACCATAAATGAAAAGTCATGACATGGTTGTTGGGGTCCTCTCCCGCTTTCCCATCGAATTTCGGAATGTCCGAGGGTAGTTTAGCAGGAATAACTGGCCATTGGGGAGAGTGACGAATAGGATCGTTTAGGATCCTAGTCAAATCCGGCAAATCCAAGGTAGCGAGAAAAGGCAATTGTCGGTTTACTTGCGGATATTGATGGCCTTGGGGTGGAAGTCCCGTTGGCAAACCAGTAGGAGCATAGGCAGATTGTTCGTAAAGGGAAGCTCCAGGTTGGTTTGGTGGTGGTTGGATAGGGTAGTAGCCCCAAGGATTATAACCTTGGGTTTGGGTAGGGGCCTGAGATTGGGAAGTTTGTCCCGATCCCCAAATAGGATTAGTCACTCCCGGATATGGTTGGCCTACAGGAGGGACCGTAGTTTGCCCCCCAACAAGGGGAACTGTAGTTTTCCCCCCAGCAAGAGGGACATTTTGTAAAAGTTGTTGCCAATACTGGGCCAACGCAGGAGGTATGTTTTGTCCAAAAGGGGATGCTGGTCCCCCGACCGTAGGTATAGTCCCACCCGAAATTTGGGTATCGACTGTAGGTTGCGTGGTAACTACATTTCGTCCGAGAAAAGGAAAAGGAAAAGTACTACCCTGCCCACTAGCAGGAATATGCAAGTTTGGTGCCGCAGTTGGAACGATATTACCAGGATTAGGAGTGCCAGTAGGAAACTGAGGAAGTGTCGGGATGAAACCGGGGATAGGATTCCCAGGAAACTGAGGGCCACTTGGAGAACCAGCAGGAGTTTGTGGAGGTGTTGGATGTGTAACATTCAACGCAGGATTCAATGCATGGTAACCAGGGGGTAAATGTGTATTAACCTCAGGTGTTCGCTGAGTGTTAATAGGTGCAAGAGTAGTTGCAGGAATCTCGGTTTGGACACTCGTGGTATTTGCGAGATGAGCCATCTCAGGAGGGAGAACAAAACGATAAGTGGTAGTCTCTGGTGCAGTTTCTTGTTCAGGAAACACAGAAGGATCGATGACTTCGTAGACAGGGGATTCAGTACCAAACAAGACTCATCGGAAATCACCAGACCAAGAAGGATCTTGGCCTACTACACCGTGAGAAGGCCCAACAATTGATTCAAAAGATACAGCAAGAGTTTCTGAAGAAAGATGAAATCGTCCCGAAGGTCGTTCACCACGACGAATACGGTAGTCCTCTATAGTATTTGTAATTCGAAACTCGGCAAGAGGATCAGTGGTTTCAACTTGTGGAGGTGGTGTAAAAACTTCTGGAATGTCACTGACGTCAACGTGTGTTAAAGGAACAAGAGGGATTTCACCCAGACGAGGAGAGTCCTCAGGGGTACCCTCAGGTGTTGCTGTGTGCGAAGGTTGTGAATCTTCCGGATGTTCCGGAGACAAACCTTGCATCCTACGTGAACGTCGCGGGGGAGTTATTGTAAACTAGTAACAAACTCCCCAACGAATCCTATGGTCAACTACGAGAAAACAACAGCATACACTAGTAAACAAAATCTAGAGACAATAACCAAGCAAACAATACCTTCTAATACTGAAGCCACTAGTTGGTGATGAAATCCAACGTCGCAACAACGAGATGAGAAGGGGCGGGGCTAGGGTGGAAAAGTTACATTGACGACTTGCTTAACAGACTTACACCCTGGTGAAATCTTCCACGCCCGTAATTGTGGATTTACTCTCTAAGGCTTCCACGCAGTAATTATGGATTTACCTTCCAAGGAGCCCGAGTGAGTTTGATCAACATCGATTCCAGGTACCACGGAGACTTTCCCCTCCACAGTCACCTTGGGTAAGAACCTAGAGATATAAGCAACTAAGGTCACCACAAACAACAATACAGCCTAGGGGAACGGTCGTCGGTCCGATCCACACGCAAGGGCAGGGTAACAAAGCCCGAAATCAACTCAAAGGCTTCCACTCATAATTGTGGGTATACCTCGGAGTGATCCCCGTAATAGGTGCAATCTCTACACCGATGTCAACAAAGTGGGTAAGTATCTCTGCCAACACCAATGCGACCTAATGCTTGACCCTTGTGTTAGAAGGGCTTCCCAGGACAATATGTTGCCAATGGAATTTTACACTCCCTAACTCAAGATTCTATTGTGTGTTTTTGAGCTTTTGGAGAGTGTGTCTCTCTTCCTACTCCAAAGCACTAGCCTAGCTAAATGTTGGTGTAAAAGATCCCTATAAAAGAGTTATTAGATCAATTTTAATATTGCGCAGTGTTTTTAATGGTAGTTGTTTACTCAGAGGCAACGGAAGTGAAACTCAATGATGTGTGACTCTGACCCAATCAATGCAAGGATATGATGAAATATAATCTTTTTTCTTCAATGAATCCTAGTTATGGGAGAGAGAGAACAATTTCCGAATCAATCTCAATGCAAATGCAATGCTCAATTTCCGTTTAAATATGAATGCAACAATCATGTATCAATGAACAATGTCTAAATGTCTTTTTCAAACTTCAATACTCTAAAACTTTGATTTTCAATGTTTTTAACAAATCAAAAACAAAACTTGAAAGAAAACAAGTAGTTCACTTTCCAAGAAGAACTCTGATAACAGAGAAAAGAAAACCAAATGACCAATATCAAACAATCAGCTACAACTCAGCGAAAACTTTCAATGAAAGCAAAAACAAAACAAACCAAAAGAGCTTCTCAATGCAAATGAAAATTGTCCTTTGGGACCAACAAGTACAAGAGAAACATCAAAAACTTAACTTCCAATAAATCATTGATTCTTAACCAACACGACACATTCAATCCCAGTAATCAAAGGGAAGAGAAATGCCAATAAAGGCTAAGAGATGAAAGTCCAGTAATCAAAGCAAGAACAAGCCTAGAAAACCTAGATCAGATCAAGCAAGCCAATTACAGCAAAGAATAAGTAAATCAATGGTTTAACAAGACAGAGAGGTGTAAATCAACATATATGAGCTATTGACAGAGTCAAAACTTGAATCCAAAAATTTCACCAAAAAAGTTCACAGGCTAGTGTGAGACACAGTGCGAGAAACTATGGTTCTCGCAGGCCACTTAAGTGCAGACTGCGAACTATTCGCACTGAAACATATAAGCAAGGTGCGAACTATCAAGGTTCTCGCAGGATGCTAACGAGCACAGTGCGGGAATCCTTGGAACTAAAGAAAATTTTGAAAAATCAAGCAAAATGTAAACTGACTCTCCAACCCAGAAGGTCACTCGGGATATCCTGAGGACTCAGAGATTTACAAATCAGAAGAAAAAGGCAATTAGAGCAAATGGCCACAAAAAATCCAGAAACCAAGAAGACAAAAGGGATGATCCCCAGTGGAGTCGCCAATTTTGTTTAAGGATAAATTCATGAGTGCGGACACAGACCAATCTCCCTAGATCCACCTGGATCTAGAACAAAACAAGACAGAATACTACTCTTTCCCTAGATCTAGACTATTGAATGAACTAACAGAAATGGATAGAGGACATACCTTATGAACGCTTTCCTAAATCTCTGTTGTTCCTCGCTCTGCTTCGATGCTCTTGCACCGTCCAATCACAACAGTGCAAACCAATCGAGTACAAGCATATTAATATATTCAATATCTAGTCTATACATGTGATCAAGGAATCATGTAATAAGATAACATCATCATTATGGGAAAGGGACATATTCATGTATTGAATTAACTGAAAGAGAAATATACAACCTGAGCCTTGATGTCGTAGATCTCCTTTCAATGGCTTCTAGCTTTGACACACACACTTGCTCATGCATGAAGAAAATCAACTACTTGTAATGACCTTACTGTTGTCTCTATCTGCTGCAGCATCAATTCTCCATACAATTATGCACCAATTCTCCAATAGATTTCTCTAGCTTGCCAACTTAACCCTTTCCATGAGAATTCTCATCAATTTATAGGAGAGAATAGGTTAGTTTCTAGGATAAGAATGATCCCAATAAATCTGGAATGCCAGCTTCTGAACAACCATTCAAATACCAACTCATCATTCTAGAATATTCCTTCTAGAAGAATCGAGATCTCATCCATTTTCCTTTGTAAAAAGATGTTTGCACCCTGACCTTGAGCACAGTGCGAGAAGTTCGCACCCCAAATGAATGCAGCCTGCGGGAATTTAGGATTCTCGCAGGAGAGGATGTATGCAGCCTGCGAACAATCCTCAAAACATGATTTTTGAAATGAATAAGTGCAACCTTTTTCAGGAAGGAGTTCTTAATGAGGAGATTGATTTACTATCATCATAATCATCACCATGACATCATCACAATGACCAAAATTGTGGATAACAGTTAGTACTTAAGAATTATCCAAAAATATTTTTGTTTTACCATACAAAAATAAATAAAAATGAAATATTTAAAAAAAATCGACATACCTATGTCCCCGTAGGTGGTCCCTAGTGGTAGTGGCATGTGAGGGTCTCCTCTAAATTCAATCCCTGTATAGGGGTAGTCATCTAGAGAAAGGACCTGTCGCCTCCACCAGTGGAAGAAATCATCATTGTAGGGTGTGGGAACCCTACATCACCTCTACCGTCTCATTACCTCGGTCCACCGTGCCATGGCTGGATCACGAGGTCCTCCCGGAATGATCTCGACTCTAGGTCCCAAACTTGGAACTTACTCGAAGAAAAAATTGGATAAGATAGAGTCAAAACCAAAGTCCCTCTTGCCACCCTATTTGCACTTTGTCAAATAGCTCTTCATATTATCCAGTATTGAGGTACACCAATCATATACTATGGGTCTCAAGCACTCTACAGCATAGAACATGAGCGGCCTCGATGCCTGGTGCAACGAATCTAATCCTGTGATCCTGGTTAACACAAGGACAACAATCTTGAGGCTAAGAACATTTATCACTCGGATGGGGAGTTGACTCCTGACTTTCGGGGTCCCTGCTACACAGTGAGCATCTAAGTACTCATCTATCTTCATACCGCTCCCATCTCCCCGAGCTTTGAGGTTCATTATTTGGGCCCCCAGATCTCTGTCTATAGCATCATCTACCTCCCTATGCTCTCTTTCCCTCCATTCTAGTGCCATCTTGCCAGATAAAAATCAATTTTTGAGTTAGAAACCATAGAAAACATTGATTACGGACTTGTGCGCGGGTTGTTTCATGTACAGTCGCGTATATGGTTGAGTACATGTGCCCTGTATTTTACATAGTCGCATATAACCTCACGTATATGTGACTCGATGAATGGTAGCCCGCGTACACCGAATTACTCAAATTTTGAAACCTAATTTAAAAATCTAATCCACTAGAAAGGAAGAGGAGGGGAAGAGTAATTACCTGGTCCAAATGGTTTCTGATTTCTTCGTCCAACGTTCCTGCAATCACCAGTTGAATATCAGAGGTAATTTGGTTCAACTTTCACTATTTGGGTAAAAAGTCAAAATGACATAGTAATTTTTGGTTTTGTTACTATTTATAACAATTTTTACCCACTTTCTATAGTTTTGAGTCATTTTTTCTCTTTATGGACTAATACAACACTGGATTGAGTTGGTTTTTGTAGTTTTCACTAGGGATTCTTGCGGATTTCAATGTTATGTTGATCGTTCGTAACCACGGGTAGGTATTTTCACTACCCAAGATATATGATAGGTATTCATTCCACCATGCACTTTTCCATTGTCCTATAACTGTCACTCATACGCCTTAGGTACGAACCCATTTGTTGTGACACAAAACCTCCCATCTGCTATAAAACGTGTCATTATCAAGTGGTAGAGACTTACCAAACATGGGTGCCCTAGTTAGTTCCTCTGCTTCATTTGGCGCCCATGCAGAGATTCTTTCCATAGGACCAGGAGTCCCTTATAGCCAATACATGACTTTATGTTGAGCCTCATTTCTCACTCATAAACATGTTGCCTTATATCTAGAGGACTCCCAATCGAGTTTAATTTAAGTTGTTTTCCAACTCATCTTTAAAAAGAGAAAAGATTATCAAGTGAACTTGTCTATTTCACACTTGTAAATTGGATTTGAAAGGACGTCTATTTGGTACAAGTTTATCCCTCTTTCACACCAAGTAGACTAAAGATCATGAAAAAGGAATTTTTTTGGCATTAAGTTGTGATTGTATCTCATGCCCTTGCTTGCAGTATTGAGCCTATAGTCGGTTCTCGCTTTGTGTTATAGACCGTTTGCCTCAACATTTTTTGCATCCTCAACCAAGAAGAGCCTTGTTTATATCCTTCGCAATTTGACACCCTATTCCCAGGAGTGAGTATTCCCCCAAGTGTCCATCTCCCACATGAATCTCCTTGCATTGAGCATAGGTATGTTCCACTGCTAGAACTAGTTTTTCTTACTCACGACACTTGTTTCCTCCTTTGTATTATAGCATTCATTTGTCTATGAAAAAAAAAAAAAAGACGGGCGAGAAGGGAGTATTATATTATATTGGAAGAATTCACATCACCTTTGAATAGAGCACAAAGTTATTGAGTCCATTTGTCATCAGAATTTGGGGTTTAGCATGGCCTTAGGAAGCTGAGCTCTTTACAAAGAGTCTTCTCTACCGACTGGTTACTCTTCCAGTCCCTATGGAGAATTTCATTGATGTCTCCTACATCTTATGGTTTCATCATTGATTTTATGTTACCAGAGTCTTCCATATGTCTCATGCTCTTGTTCAAAGGAAGTTTATCAACCCATGTCGGTCATTCCTCAGAAATCTTGACTTTGCATGTCGGCCATACCCTCAGTTTGTCTCAGAATCACATAATACTATAGTTCTATCATGCACTCTCTTCCTACTTTCATCATTGGTAGGTAACCTTGAACCCAACAATCAACATTTCATCATTGGTCATTGACTGGGTGGTTTCCCTTATGTTTGATGGCAAGACATCTATTCACACATTGGGATTCATGTAGTGTCTTGGATTTCATTAGCCTTATTGGTGGTTTCCTTGCCTTTGTCAGCAGTTTTCCTCATTGGTTGTTATTCAAATGGTTTTTTTCATGTAACGCTTACACTTTGGACACGTGAAAGACGCACAGGGTCATTGGTTCATGAACATGTTCTTCGTCCAATTTCCTCCAAATCATAAAGCTCCTGCTTTGTACCTCGTGTTGAATTATGAGAGATGCCTTAATTCTCTCCTTTCAGAAGGTCTCCTTCCATCGACTTCAGCTCATATATTCTGGAAATGAGACCTAGAGTCTTATGAGTACCTTAAGGCTTGCAGTCATTAGTGGCAGGTTCTCTCGCCATCGACAGTTTGGAATACATCAATGTCTCATGATTGATGGATTCTTCAAGTGTTCAACCCCGACTCCTTTATTCACACTTGTAAGAATGTACTCGGTGCTTTCATACCTACTTTCATTATCGGTAGGTTGTCTCACATTTGTTAACAGTATACCTCAATGACCAGTAATCAAACGATGTCTCATTGTGTTTGGCCTCAACTCCTTTATTCACATGATGAAGACTTGCACCTTTGGCAGATTGTGTAGAAGACTTGAAGACATCAGTATGTGGCCGCATCTTTCCAGAGTTGTTGCTTCCTTTTCATTGGACCAATACCTATATGAATTCAGTGATCATGGTGTTAGTAATATTTCTTATCCGGGGCACAAGAGCATTCGGGTCAACGAGTCACATGAGGAGCGCCCGAGCACAATGCGGAAAGTCTCATTTCAAGCCCCCAAGCAAGCGAGCAGGTGAGATTATATCGTCGACGGTCCAGATTCATCCATAGGAACAAATCAGTGGTTGGCGGAAAATCGTGGTTAGTGGAGTTGCGTCGAGATTAGCGCAAATGCATCGCGCCCATATTATATGTAGGGAAGGATAGCAGTCGTCCATCCAAAGGATACGTGGCGTGTGATTTGGTCACGTTGGCTTTTCGACAGTCGCGAGTTCAAAGGGTGAAAGTTCCATATCAGTCTGCATCGCGAAACCCCAAACCCTGAAGCGCCGAAAGCGCCCAGAGTCAGGCCCATGGTATCATGGAGCAATCTCAACCGTCCATCCACAGGAGACACCTAGTGCATGATTAGGTTCCTCACCGTTTCGCCCATTGTGATTTCAAGGCACAAAGAGTAGCTCCTTCATTTCCTGATGCGCGAGGTGCTGGGAGTATCTAGGACCTAGGCCCACAACATCGTAGGGAGAATTCAGAACTGTCAGAACTAGAGGGATGCGTGGCACCAACTCAAGCCATCTCGGTGTTTCACTCATCGTGATTTTAAGAAGCAAGGATCAGCCCCTTCTTATTCGCGAACATCGAAAGTGCCTTTGAGAATAAAAGTAGGGTCACATCCCGTTGTCACGTGGGAAAATAAAAAGAGTTGTGCAAAAGCGGCCAAGGTTGTCGAGTCCAGTCGCCGAAAGGTTCATCGTGTTCTCCAGGTGCCATTTGATCCGACCTCAAGCCTGGTTTTCGCTTGAAGTAAATGAAGGTAAGAAAGAGTGGTTGAAACCTCTCTTCATGCATTAAGTGCAAGATATGGAGATCCTGGACAATGGTCTGCTCGAGAGAGTCCTGTGTACCATTTTTTCAAAGAGGCCATGCCTAGTCCTCGATTAGCCAGAGGAGGTCTGCACATGCTAACTTGGCTCTTAATGGCTCAGCTACTCCCCTTGCAGGAGCCATGCGTAGTTAAGATGGCGTCTGACGAAGGATATCTGTCTGGATTCGGCTGAGAGGACACCAAGCCTTGGATGACTGAGCACGGCGTTGTTAGGCGAAGTTTCTGAGTATATAGACTCAGTCTTTGTATTTTGTAATCTATCGATGTTTGAGCAAGGCTCCCGATTGTAAAGTTTTGATGCAGCGCTGGTCACTCTGGTTAATGTATAAGGCATTGGAGACTTATTACTTTATGGATGTCAACCTCTTTTCCATCTCTTTGTTTACTATGTTAGAACAGCTTGGAATTGGAGGATCCAGTTGAGTTGTAGTTTTTATAGGATGATGTAGGTTGGATCACTGTAACAGTTGCATTGTTTCTAATCGGTTCCTGTGATTTTCTTAGCGCTAAACGACTTGGAATTGGAGGATCTAGTCGAGTCACCCCTCAGCTCCTTGAAACTCTGGACCAAGAGGATCTTGGCTTCTAATTTTTTCATCCTCAAGCTTCTGAAGGCTTGTCTCCTGAGGCAGTCTTGCTCGCCCCTCTCACAAGTCTTCCATCTACCACCCTTTAATCCATTTACTAACGGAAGTTGGATCAAGACCTCCCTTTCTTTTTACATACCAGGCCCGGTTTCCTGAGTCAAAACTATATCTTCTTGAGTCATTACCCACTCAATCACCCCATTAAACAAACCGTGACATAAACTGATGGGCATTGGGCTCTGCTCCCGCAAGAAATCCAGGAGTGACTTCTGACGCTAACACATGAGAGATCAGATCATACTCCATTGTATACATATATCTTCATATTGATTTTGAGACTGGTTCTACTGGGCCTTGTTCCTGACTACGACAGCCTTTGGCATGTAACCACATTTGTATTTTCTTATTCATGACCATGGACAGTTGTTTGGTATATTTTCACATGGATCTGGAGTGTAATTCAATTGGCAACCATGTATGCAAATTCAGTACAGAATGTAATGAGAAACTATTTCTTCTAGTTGGTTCCCCATCACTCCACTTTTGGGTTTTTTATAATGTATATCATCCATCCCAGATACTCCTCTGACCTCAAACATTAGGAGGCATTTTTTATAGCAAGATTTGCCTCACCCTATGCAATCTTTCACAGAAGGACTTTTTCCATTTCCCTATGCAGACTTGTCATCCCTTTTTACAAATCCCAGAGCTAAAAAATACATTTTTTCCACATATACGCACCTTTCCTACTATACAACATGTGTATATGCAACCTGCACCACTACAACCCGTGTACATCGGGATTTGTGCCCAAAAAATGAAAAATGGTGTTGAGTTTCCATGCCACAATAGAAGATCAATGATCCTTAGCCTTCCATATACTGGAACCATTCCGAATCAGCCCTTCAGTTCCATTCATAGGGCTATAAATGGGCCAATTCCGAGCTATGGAAAAGAGGAGAAATAATTCAACTTTGAGAGCAAATTTATTCTGGAGAAATTATTTACTTCATATTGAGTCTACATCCCTTTGTCCTTTAAGTCTGAAGAGAGTGTTCAGCCCCCAAGCTCTTCCCTTATTGATTGAGAACTTCATTGTCTCTCTTCTACGATCTTGCCTTTGGTGGAGGATTGAAGTGGTGGAGGCCCAACTGGAAGGAACTTAGTTTCTCGGTTCTGAACCATGCCGACATGGAAGTCTATAACATTTTCAATTCTGTTGATCATATATTAATAGAAATACTCTTTTCCCATCCAATTGATATCTTGCAAATATTTGAATTATTATTCCATGGGCTCATTTGTTATGTATGTTAATGGATTATGCTATTGAATGTGCTAACATCATTTATTATCACCATATGCTTGTTTTGCTTGGTTTTTGAGAATTGGTTGCAGGTATATTGATTTGGGTCAAGTGCTCAATGGTGGACTTCATTGAACGTCTAGACAAGGTAGGCCTTTTATCTTATCTCACTAGAATATTTTTTTATATATCATACTTGAGAATAGAGTTGATTTCTACAGTCATTTCCATATGTTGTGGTTTACCCTAGCCATAGAGATATTTTCCTCGTAACAATATGTACTAGTGTGGTTATAATCCAAAAAATGACAACTATCCATATAATAAGTGTTGGCCCCTAACCAAGTTTTGGGAGATCCTTGGTCATGTTTGACTGTTTTTGGGACTTCGACTGTCAAAGACGGAGCGTAAGACGAAGTGGAGATTGCAGAATCTCGGCCCCTTTTTGGGTCCTTTTTGGGTTTTGGGGATTATGTAATGGGATTGGGATGTCGGCCCATGGGTTTACCCATGCTTACGCCTATTTTGTATGTATAAATAGAAGTATAGACAATGTAAGAAGGGAGCCCAATCGAGTTGATGAGCTAAGTGCTAGATCTATGTGATTGTAAGTGCTTTGTGCATTATGTGTAAGATTTGTAGAGCTAAGTGCAAGTCATTGTAAGAGATTGTGGAAGACTGTGTGCTTAGATCTACTTAGGGAACGAGGATCCAGAGAACTGCACAGATCTCCTGTCCTAGGCGAAGTAGGATTATGATGGCTTTGTGCTTGTAACTGATTGACAGAAGCTAATAAAGAAGAAGATTTGGTAGACGTAGCCTCGGGGTGGGGGTGAACCACGTAAACGTTGTGTTGTCTTGCTTTGTGCCTGTATTAATGTGTTTATATCCTCTTTTTCTAAGTGCTTTGACATGATTAGATAGATCTTCTTATGCTTAGTGCTAATGATGTGTAGAGTGTTAGATCTAACCTGGTTGTATATGCTTAGTGCTTGAATCTGTTAGATCTGGTCTATTTCTATATGCTAAGTGCTATATCTGATAAAGTATTGCGATGCTCTGTAATTAGGGCTTCATTTGCGAAGTAGAGATTAGTTGGATATTGATGAACTATCGATTCTAAATTCTTTTTTAAGTGTTGTAATCACATATCTATGTCCCAACTAAGGTTACAGACACCTGAGTCTTGCAACCACCCCTGCCTCTACCTCGAGTGAGACTTCATCTGCTTCGCAGGTGTTGCCAAAAGGGCCGGTAGTTAGGGATTTTTTGGTGCGTTGTTGTAGCATTGAATCCTGGGTCTGCCCCTGTGCCAACAAATGGTTCTGTTTCCGAGAGCTAAAACCGTGATTGCTAGGAACTAAGGAAGAAGAAGCTTTGTGCAAAGATTCGACCTGAAACCGTGGAAGCTCTATGCATAGATCTGTTACCCTAGTGCACAATGTTTTACTTGACATGTGAAGCTTTGTGCCAAGAAAAGAGGTCAGATCCCAAGAAAAGAGGTCATATCTGAAGAAAAGAGGTAAGATCTGTAAACGTTGTGCTTTAAGAAAGGTAAGAACAGTGAAAAAGTTCTAGATCTGAAAGCTTTGCGCTCTGTAAAAGTAAAATTAGTGGAAACTTTTATTTCAAAAGTAGGGATCTAGGTGTGTTTGATAAATATTGTCCTAGCTTGAAAATTAGGGCACAGCTAGATGAAAGAAGGTTTGATATGAATAGATCTAGATATGTTATACCTATGCATAGAAAGAATGTTTGGACTAACAAATGGATGCATGATCCTAGAAAGAATTTTTTGCAGGTTAGCTCCTATGATCCTAGCGCACAATATAATAAAGGTTGAGGATCATTTAGAAGAAAGAGAGGATTAACCCTCTGTTACAGTTGCAAAAAACCTAGACATCTTGCTAAGGAATGCCCTGAGAGAAGACCTAGTTGTATTTGTTGCAAAGCTATGGACCATGAAGTATTGGATTTCCCTAGAATGATTGCTAAGCTTGAAAGAATGAATCTTAGACAAGAAAACCCTAAGGAAGACCCAGAAATAGAAAAACCCTAGAAAGAATCAAAGAAAGTATTGCTACAGATGAAAGAAACCTTGAATGACCACCGACATGTTAGACTATCAGAGATTTTTAAAGAAAAAGAGCAAATCGAAGTAAGAATAGGAGACTTCAATGTTGACAGTGTTTTGGATGAGGAAACACAGGTGAATATTATGATAGAAAGGACTTGGGAAATTTTAGGGAGGCCTCCTATGATCCCTTTGCTAGGAGGAATAGGCTTATTCAGAGGAAAACAGATAACCCTATGTGGAAATCTCACTCAGATATCTATGAATGCCAATGGAACTTCGATAGAAGAAGATTTTGAGATTATTAAATTTATTGAGGACAATGCCCCGTTTACCGTGTTACTAGGAAAATATTGGTTTGATAAAGATCAAGCTAGAAGAAAGGAAGAAGAAGAAGTTTTGGAATAGCAAAAACAAGAATTAAAAGATTTCATGACTAGAAGGATCACACACTTGATTGAAGAACAGAAGAATAGATCGAAGCTATTTAACACTAGAGGCCCAGATGTCAAAGCTGCAAGAGCATTAGGAACTCACAGAAGACTGGAGTACCTATCCTAGATAAAGAAGAGGTATTACCCTTGAATCCTAGGAAAGAATCTCAACAGTGCGAAGTGACTATGTCCAAAGAATATAAGAATCAGAATGGAAAAAGGAATACCAAGATGAAGCCCACTGGAAAGAAGGCTAGAAATCTAAGTAATAAGAGGGCTAAGATTGAAAAGTTAAAGAATGTTCCAGAGGGAAACCCACAGAAATAAAATCTACAAAATTGGAGCTTCGTCGGGATATCAGAACAGCGACACATGGCACTTACCCATGGCGAAGCAATATAACCATTGGGAATGATATATCTATTTGACTATCGCTCTGAATGGGTCAGAAAGCATTTATGGTTCGACACTAGACCGTTGGATCGCACCATAACGAATAGAACAAGAGTTAATGAGGCTTCATACCTGTCACAAGCAAGTCGTTGCCGAGTTACCTACTTATCGCGTTGTGCCATGCACTAAGAACACTTTTTCTAATCGAGAATTTGAGCTCGCAGACTTGTTGAGTTTATACAATGATTATTATTCTCTTGACTTCTATCCTACTACAGTGCCCACACTATTTTTCGAACCCGATCTAGTTAATCCTGAGCGCGTATGTCTGAAGAGCTCACCGTCGTAAAAGAAGATGTGACAGAAGTTTTGATCGACCTGATGACTGAAAGAGTCATTTCGAAGAGAGGATTGTCTACAGGTGTACAAGCATCGTCGATGAGAGGATTGTCGGCCTCTCCATCAACTGCCCAAGCCGGACCATCCCAGTCAACAGATGAGAAGCGAACTAAGCACAGGGATGATCTCATGAATGTTAAATTGATCCCGAGTATATTACTTGCATATATACCACCTCTGAGCGGTGCAGTAAATCGAGACAGTGTGCCCAAAGACTTTGAGTACGCCTTAGTCACTATGTACCTCCCGAAAGGGATACACACAATTCGCACAGACCAAGATAAGATTGCAGCATTGAAGTTTAGCAACTTCAACCTCAATGATAGGAAGGTCTATAACATGCTCGCCCCACATAAGTACCTGAACAGAACAAAGGGAAAGAATTTGAAGATTGTCCCTCAGTCATGGACCCATAACCTCGTGCAGTCCACGCTGCTCAACGTCATGTAGATCACGCACTTCGAAAGACACCAAAAGGTGAATTCATGTGTCAAGCTACTATTGTCCTGTTATCATGGGGGTTATTTGTGGTTGAACCGTTGTATAATAGTTGATCCGACCTTGATCAATCAGATCACAGGGCTGAGTATGCAAGGCCTTGACCCATAGGATTTCTACCCTGGAAAGACCATGGATCACACTCTAGCACAAAGGATAAAGGATGCCTAGGACGATGTCAAGAAGGACACGCAAGGCTACAAGGTAGCTTCTATCTAGAGTGGTGCAGTGCACCTCGCCTGTCAATTGATTGCAGGAAAGCTCGTACGAAATAACCGACCCACCCAAGTCACTGGTTTTGTAGTCAACCTCACAGGGAAGTGCACAGAAGGACTACAGATGAATTGGGTGCAGTACTTGGTGAACCAATTAGAACTCAACTACAGAGAAGCACAGGACCAAGGGTACGAATTTCATTTTAGCTGGCTATTAATCTTGATCGCTTTTATTTCCTGGGAGATGTCGGAAGGTGTGACCCTCCCGGACATCAAGCCCTTTGAACCTATGGTCGCGAAGTTCAGTACACTATGGTCCTCGAGTGACATGAATAATAAATGGCAGTGAAATTTCATATTCCACATGTATTACAACCAACTGAAGACAACCATCCAGTCTGAGCCTCACATCACTCTGAACACTCTACATCGGTTCAGGCCCTTGATGAAATTCAATGCAAACCGACATTTTATTTACGTCACGGTGTGCATTAATGAACATAAGCAACATCGTAGTCCTACTACAAACTAACGAAGGAAGACTTGGAGGAAATTACTAAGGAATGGTCGGCGGACCTCCTTGTTCCAGCAGACCCAGTAGAGATATCCGACATTGACAGTCCAGAAACTCTGCAAGATACACCTGAACCTAGCATGGCACAAAAAATCAGAGAAGTCCAGGACTTAGACAATACATCTGTAAAGACTGCTTCCATATCACCGGAGCAAGAGGGTGATGGTGGAGAGATAGATGGCATGGAAGCCAAGCAAAAGAAAGGTGATGTCACACCGCCTAGAGATGAGGAGGACCCCTTGAAGAAAAGGAAGGTTTCCCCTCCGAAACCTTCCTCCCGGAAGAAAATGAAAGCAACCAGGACCAAGTTCCAGAATGTCCTCACCCCAGATGAATTTAATTTCATCGTCACATCCCTGAATTATGCTTCGCTGGAGATAGCAGAGAAGCAAGAGGCTAAGAAGGAGGATATGTACAATCGAATTGAGTTTGATCTCCAAGGAGTGCAGCAGGAACTACAGTCCAACCGCGCAGTCTCCACTGTGCCTTTGTTAGTAGGAACACCAAAACTGGGAGATGAGCCAGCTCAACTCCACCGAATCATTGATACAGTCAAAGCTCACCTTCGAAGAGCATAGGAAGAAACAACGCAAGCCACCCAAGCTTTGACACAAGTACAGGGAGTCCTTCTAGAGCAACACAGTGTTGCAGAATGGGAAAATATTGCTCTCCAAGCAAAGTGGGATGAAGAAAAAGAACAGCTACAGTAAAGTAAGGAACAGTTGCTCATTGACCAACTCGAAGTAAAGGAAATGGTCAACAGAGAACTTCGCTCTATGACAGTCATAGAAGTAAAGACCGAAGAGCGAGTTCCACATCAGGTGGTGCAACTTGAAGAAGTCATCCAGAAGCTACAACAACGCATCGCAGACTTAGAGCTTCGCGCAGTACCTAAGACTCCACAGGAGATAAGGGACCAAAGAGAAACAACTGTCTGCAGCGTAGTTGACAGACTAAAAGCTCTTGCCCTGGAATGCAAGCAGTTGAGTAATCGTAGCGCCCAAACATATGAGAACCTCGCCGAGAATCCAGAGTTACAGGCATTGGAGTCACAACTCAAAGAAGCGAAGAAACACACAGACACACTACAGGCGCAGCTGAAGGCCCTGTCGCCCGTGGAAAGAATGAAGCGGTCTCAAGAGTAACGCACCAGCCAACAGCAGATCCATACGATTCAAAGCAAGGTTATGGAAGTAACTCAACAGCTCCAACCGGTGCAAGATAAGGTGTGCCAATTATTCACAAAGATTGAAAGACGAGGAGCTGAGCTAGAACAGATTTTCATTGCAGCAAAATAGCGCTTAGAAGGGCCGGTGAGTGACGCAATGATCCAAGAGTTCGTCGAGCAAGAGATTGTAGCACAGCAGCAGGTCGAAGCAACTTGAGCCAAGATCGAGGCGTTCAAGGCAAAACTAGTCAGACCAGAGTGACTCGGGACGAGTCATAGGTGAGTGTTGGGGGCATGTTGGCCCTTAACCAAGTTTTGGGAGATCCTTGGTCATGTTTGACCATTTTTGGGACTTTGACAACCTGTCGAAGACGGAGCACAAGACGAAGCGAAGATTGCGGAATCTCGACCCTTTTTGGGTCTTTTTTGGGTTTTTGGGGTTATGTAATGGGATTGGGATGTCGGCCCATGGGTTTACCCATGCTTAGGCCTATTTTGTATGTATAAATAGAAGTCTAGACAATGTAGGAAGGGAGCCCAGTCGAGTTGATGAGCTAAGTGCTAGATCTATGTGATTATAAGTGTTGTGTGCATTCTGTGTAAGATTTGCAGAGCTAAGTGCAAGTCATTGTAAGAGATTGTGGAAGACTATGTGCTTAGATCTACTTAGGGAAGGAGGATCCAGCGAGATACGCAGATCTCCTGTCCCAAATGAAGTAGGATTCTGATGGCTTTGTGCTTGTAACTGATTGACAGAAGCTAATAAAGAAGAAGAGTTGGTGGATGTAGCCCCAGGGTAGGGGTGAACCACATAAACGCTATGTTGTCTTGCTTTGTGCCTGTCTTAATTTGTTTATATCCTCTTTTGTTAAGTGCTTTGAGATGATTAGATAGATCTGCTTATGCTTAGTGCTAATGATGTGTAGAGTGTTAGATCTAACCTGGTTGTATATGCTTAGTTCTTGAATCTATTAGATCTGGTCTATTTCTATATGCTAAGTGCTATATCTGGTAAAGTATTGCGATGCTTTGTAATTAGGATTTCATCTACGAAGTAGAGATTAGTTGGATATTGATGAACTATCGATTCTAAGTGCTTTGTTAAGTGTTGTAATCATAGATCTATGTCCCAGCTAAGGTTGCAGACACTTGAGTCTTGCAACCACCCCTACCTCTACCTCGTGTGAGACTTCATCTGCTTCGTAGGTGTTGTCGAAAGGGCCGGTAGTTAAGGATTTGTGGGTGCGTTGTTGTAGCATTGAACCGCGGGTCTGCCCCTGTGCCAACACTAAGCATCACATTCGGCCTCCCAATAAGACCAAGCATATGTTTCTCGATTACATTCTTTTGTGACACAATGGTCGATGATCTCCATGTTATAAATCTTCATATACCAATCATCAAAATCAAAATCTAAATTATACTAGGCATACCTTTCTTAATCATATTCTATCTTGATGTAAATGTTGACAATCTCTATAATACACTTCTCTTGTATTTTGGCTATGGTCTCTTAATTCTTTCAATAATCATTATGGATGTCTTTCCTGAAGGATTGAAAATATCGATGCATATCTTGGCGAAATTTTTGTAATCCCACAAGTATTTGAGAGCAGATATCCATTGGAAACACCAAATATTATATACCAAAAGAAAGATTTGTAAATACTCTATCCAATGGCACTGATCTGGCAACAATATGAGTACCCTGTCAAAAGTTATGAGCTCTGTAGTCCCACCGTCATCACAAAAACCCTAAAAATGGATGATTTTAAATCAACGATATCTTCACTTCTGAAACTTCGATTCAAACATTTTTTTTTAATGGGATAATTTTTCAAGAAGAACTCACATCTGTAATTTGTTTGAGCAAATTCAACACCAATTGATACAAAAATCAGAAAAAGGACGTAGTCGTCCACAGAAAAATCCTACAAATTAGTGGATTTTAAAATGTTAATAACTTCACTTCCCAGACTCCATTTCGGGTGATTTTTTTTATAAATTAGTTTCTTTTTTGAGAGGAACTCAGATCTACAACTATTTTGTGCAAATTTGACACAAAAAACTAAAGGAATTTTCCAAAGTGTCGTGGCCCTCTTTTTTTCGAAAAATCTATAAAATAGAAAAAAAAAATCTCTTTTTTCATGGCCGAAGAAAGTGATCTGATACCACTTATTAAGTACCAAATATTTGAATATAGAAACACCACATTAGATCCAAGAACAATATAAAATAAATATCCACTTCATTAATATCAAACTCTTAAGGTAGGGTAACACCGTACAATTGATCCTATCACATAAATAATCAACTCTTGTTTACTTTCCTCTTCAAGGGAGAAACCTCTTAACGAGCTACCACTCCAAAGAAAATACTTCTCAACATGTCCAACATTGCTTAAACCCCTTTATATAGTGCTACCAACCACCTAAGACCATTATAGAGGAGGAAGCTTATAGTAGGTCCTCTTACATTTACTGCATTTACACTAGATCTTCTTTATTAAAAATGGCATCAATACTTATCTACTATTATTCCCCTTGGGTACCTACCTAGGTACCATATATTATTCCCCCTAGCTATACTACACATATCATATACTTTATCTTCGCAAGAATATGCAATTAAGTTTAAACTTCTTTTATTTCTTTAGTATTACTTCACAATGTAGTTATGTTTTTTAAAGTAACTTTACTTATTATATACTTTCATAAAACAAGTTTCTAAAATAAATATTAAAATAAAAGCGAATTTTCATAACATATTTTTAATTAATTGATGGGTGTATAGGCCATTATGCATCACCCAAAAATATTTTCTTTACAATTTTGCAATTTGTCAAAATCTAATAAGAGTTCATGATATTTAATAAAGGGCAAAGGGGTCACAACACAAAGACCTCCCATGCATAAATATACAATTTTGTTAGTGATGATGTGGACCCATTTGAAATGGTCAACTATGATAAACTAATGGTGTTTCCGTGCATAAATATACAATTTTGTTAGTGATGATGTGGACCCATTTGAAATGGTCAACTATGATAAACTAATGATGATGGTGTTTAGGCCATCCCAAACCACCCAAAAAAAATTCTATTCAATATGTTAAATTCCAATAATGGTTCCTATCATTTAATAAAAGGGTAAAGGAACCATAACATGGAGAATCATGCATAATTCTAGGAGGTTGTTAGTGATGATGTGCACACACTGGACACCGTCAACTATGATGAGTGATGTGTTGAACCTAGTGGGCATGTTCAACTTTGATTTGCAAAATTCCAGGAGGTTGCTTCCTTTAAATGGAGCCTCTAAATTCATTTGTGGGCAACCTTGAGTAACACAACAATTGATAGCTTAGAATAGTTCAAAAGGAAGAAGGTGATCCAAGTAGATGAGAAGATGATCTCAAATAGACGAACATATCTCTCTGAAATTGTGTTGGGAGGAGGTTCAACAAATGAGTTTTGGGAGATAAAAAAGGAATTATGGGTTTCAACATTCCACTAACAAATGTGATACATATTTACTAAGTTAACCTTAATGAGTATAAGCAAAAATAGTATTATGCCACAGATTTGCTAAGTAAACTCTACTTGAATATGATTCAGAAAAGCATGTAGTTGTGTGCATCCTAGAAGAAATGAGGAAGGAAACTACATGTTAGAGAAAATGAGGAAGGAAGACCAACCAAGCAAGATGAAAATGAGGTTGCAAATCCAATATTTGATCCTATAACTTATAACTTATGATGAATTTTATATTTTATAAGCTAATAAACATAATATAATTACATCATTAATATTCAAATTAAATTAAATTTTCACAATAAAACTATTTATATTCAAAAATACAAATCATAAACTTTCTAAATTAATTAAATTCACATATTTTACCAACACTAATTATTTTCTATTTTTAAAATTTTCCAAAACATATATAATAAATGAAATTAACAACTCTAATTACTTTCTATTTTTTAAATTATCCAAAAACATATATTAGAAATGAGGCCATTTAAAACAAAGCATTTAACTACATAAAAAAAAAATAACTAGGATTTTAATGTTTTTAAATTCTCAATACAATGTAAATACAAATATATTAACCATGAAAAGCCACCGAAATATATTCAGTGATTAAGATGCAAAACATATTAAGTAATATCTACAAATATGATTCTAAGCATGCAATGAATGCCATATAGCTTAAAGAGAATTCTAAGAATATACTAAATGCCACAGCGTTAAAGATTTAATTCTCATTTCTATCGTACTTTGAAATTTATTTTTAATTTTTACGTTTTACCATACCTTGAAATTACTTTATTTTCACCTTGCTGAAGCTATTGATCGTTGCAATACATTAATGACATTATCATATCATTCGGGGATCTTCAATAATCTAACTTTGAATCTTCACACTTTCATACATCGATGGACTCCACTTACGGAACGTGAAGCACTGCTACCCCTCATTACATCTACCTGCAACTTGCACGACCTCATTTATCTTTGTCTACATGTAAGCCTCCCTGTAATAGCCTCCCTCTAATAGTTGGCCCAGGGGCTCGAATACTTCCATACCCAACCCCTAAGGACTCTCAATGACCCCTACTCCCTTGCTTCTCAGCTGCTCGAGTCCTCCCCTACCCCACTGCACTTTGGGACAACCGTAAAACGTAAGCCTCTCCAACGACATTACATATTCGACACCTGGCAGCTCTTGTATCTCAGGGCATTGGACAACATAGAGTGTTCGGAGCTTTGTGAGCTGTCCCAACCCTGGTATGCTCTGGAGCTTCTTGCATTCCCAAACATTCAACGTCTCCAAAGAAGTCAAATGTTCCACACCAGGGAGTTCTTCTATCTCACTGCATCCACCAACATTTAATGTTTGGAGCTTTGTCAACTGCCCCAACTGGTATGCTATGTAGCTTCTTGCATCCCCAAACATCCAAAGTCTCCAAAGAAGTCAAATGTTCCAAACCTGGCAGCAATTGTATCTCAGTGCATCCACTAACATCTAGTGTTTGGAGCTTTGCCAGCTGCCCAAAACCTGGTCATCCAACGTCTCCAAAGAAGTCAAATGTTCCAAACCTTGCAGCGATTGTATCTCAGTGCATCCACTAACATCTAGTGTTTGGAGCTTTGTGAGCGGCCCCAACCCTGGTATGCTCTGGATCTTCTCGCAATCCCTCGCATTCAACGTCTCCAAAGCAGTCAAATGTTCCACACCAGGAAACTCTTGTATCTCACTGCATCCTCTAACATCTAGTTTTCGGAGCTTTGTGAGCAGCCCCAACGCTGGCATCCTGTGGATCTTCTTGCATTCCCAAACATTCAACATCTCCAAAGAAGTCAAATGTTCCACACCAAGCAGTTCTCAGCGCATCCACCAACATTTAGTGTTTGGAGCTTTGTGAGCTGCCCCAACCCTGGTATGCTCTGGAGCTTCTCGCAATCCCTAGCATTCAACATCTCCAAAGAAGTCAAATGTTCCACAACAGGGAGCTTTTGTATCTCAGTGCATCCACCAACATTTAGTGTTTGGAGCTTTCTGAACAGCCCCAACGCTGGTATGCTCTGTAGCTTCTTGCTTCCCCATACATTTAACGTTTCCAAAGAATTCAAATGTTACAGACCAGACAGCTCTTTTATCTCAATGCATCCACTAACATTTAGTATTTGGAGCTTTGTGAGCTGCCTCAAATGTTCCACACCAGGCAGCTCTTTTATCTCAATGCATCCACTAACATTTAGTATTTGGAGCTTTGTGAGCTGCCCCAACCCTGGTATGATCTGGATCTTCTCGCATTTCCAAACATTCAAAGTCTCCAAAGAAGTCAAATCTTCCACACCAGGAAGCTCTTGTTTCTCACTGCATCCACACACATTTAGTATTTGGAGCTTTGTGAGCTGCGCCAACCCTGGTATGCTCTTGAGCTTCTCGCATGCCAGAACATTCAACGTTACCAAAAAAGTCAAATGTTCCACACTAGGCAGCTCTTGTATCTCACTGCATCCACTAACAAATAGTGTTTGGAGCTTTGTGAGCCGCCCCAACCCTTGGTATGCTCTGGAGCTTCTAGCATTCCCAAACATTCAACATCTCCAAAGAAGTCAAATGTTTCACACCACGCAGTTCTTCTATCTCAGTGCCAGTTCTTCTATCTCAGTGCATCCATCAACATTTAGTTTTTGGAGCTTTGTCAACTGCCCCAACCCTGGTATGCTCTGTAGCTTCTTGCATCCCCAAACATCCAACTTCTCCAAAGAAGTCAAATGTTCCAAACCTGGCAGCGATTGTATCTCAGTGCATCCACTAACATTTAGTGTTTGGAGCTTTGTGAGATGCCCCAACCCTAGTATGCTCTGGAGCTTCTCGCAATACCTAGCATTCAACGTCTCCAAGGAAGTGAAATGTTCCACACCAGGCAGCTCTTGTATCTCACTGCACTCTTCCAAAGATAGATATTTGAGTCGAGTTAAATTTCCAAATGAATTTGGAAGCATCTGCAACCTAGAAGCACCTTTCAAATCGATATATTGAAGGTTTGTTAGCTCTCCGAAGGAATCCGGCAGCGACATCATTATTGAGCAGTTTCTTAACTCTAAGTATCTCAGGGACGGCAGATGACAAAATTCTTCGGGCAAAGCTCTGAATGGGAGTGGTCGATCATCGAAATATTTCACAACAATCTTTTCAAGGTGCTCCAGTTGACCTATGGACTGTGGAAACATTGAAAGCCCAGCGAAGATATTTAGCTCCCGCAACTGGAGAGGAGCCTGCGATGTTTAGGTTTCAACTATGAGATGATTTTCTTCTACAATATGAAATGAAACGAAGGAATAATAAAGACACATTTACCTAGATCTTACCTGAGATTCAGTTCGCCACAATTCTGTTAATTTGCTTCCGGCCACTTCTAAAACGCGTAAATTATCCATGGGAATCCAGGAAGGCAGATAAGAGTAGGTGCACTTATACCAGTTTAGCCATATGAGATCTGGTGATCCCACCCTGGTCAATATGTCTTCTACATAACGACCTTGAGCTGCAACAAATTTCAAATTCCTGGGACCATGGAACATCTCACGACTCTGTTTGTAACATGACATTTCAGTTTCATCGTCTCGAAGGTAGACGGGAGGAATCATTGTAATTCCGCGGAATTCGGCTAGTTCCTGTTCAATCATGATAAGTATAAAATAAAGAGATGCATCTCTCTTACGAATAAACAAAAGATGCGTCTCTATTAAGAATAAAGAGAATTTTACAGATATAAATAAGAATACAAAAGTTTGAAGGATTGGAGAAGCACTCACAGATGACGATTGCTCAAGCAAATCATCAATCTGGTTGGTCGTCTGATGCCAAAGCCGACGTGGCACTAATCTGTTAGCGATATTTCTTCCATAATTTCCGAGGTGTCCATTCATTTCTATTTTATTCTTACTGACATGCAATAGACCCCTGTTTTCTAGCTTCTTAAGCCCTGCGATGCCCCATATTCGTATCGCTGTATCTCCGTCTTGCCCTATGAAAAAGCAAGCAATATCTAAGAATATTTGCTGTTCCTCTTGATTAAGCGAATCATAACTAATTTTAAGTGAATCTTCTAGCTCAACTTCGGAGCTTTGCTCGTCTTGGAAGTTTTGGACGACTTCGGATCCTTTTGGAACATTTTCGTTAAGAACAGATTTCACCACGCTTTGCACGACTTCGGATCCTTTTGGAACATTTTCGTTAAGAACAGATTTCACCACGCTTTGCACGACTTCGGAGCTTTGCACGACTTCTGATGGATTTGGAATATAGTCCAACACGCTTTGCACAATCTTATCCATGAGCTTCTCCTTGTTCCTGGATATTCCGTTTTAAAAGAGTAAAATGATTAGTAACCAGTGAGAAACACCTAAGCGAGAGTCATGCAGCTATTATTCCAACAAATTGAAAACTAACAGTAAAAGGGATTGGGAAGGATAGTAGGATTCCTTACCAGTCAAGCACGAAATCATTTGATTTTGGGACATCTGCAAGAGCGTCACTCCATCTCTGAATAGTCTCATCGTCGTATCGCCGTGTATGTCGGTGGTGGAGCAGGGCTTCAGCGTACACTTCATTCAGATCGGAAGGCTTGAGTTGGTAGAAGACTGGAAGAATGGTAGCCCTGGACTTTGTCATGAGGAAGAGTTCATCCAGGCACCAACTAGATTGGGCATAGTTGGGAGAAAAAATTGCTATATGGAGAGAGGCGAATTGAATAGCCACCTCTATTTGAGAAGTAAGCCGGAGTCCCTCTACCAATTCCACCTCGTCCAGAAAGACTCGTAACCCACGCGAAATTAAACGATGGTAAAGAGGGCGGGCGAATGTCTTCTTCGTGTCTGGCCCGCGGTGATTTATAAAAACATCGTAATGGGGGTGAGGACAGACTTGGAACACGCTTTCCACTACTTTACTCAAGAGCTCCTCCTCGTCCCTAAATATTCATTGTAGAGTAAAATAAGCAGTGAGAAACGCCTATATATGCAAATCATGGGGGTAAGAAACGCCTATCAATCCATCATAATGAAAACTACTACGAATTTAAGAGTGGGAGATGCTCACCCATTACACGCCTCCAGCTCGAAACCGCTTATTTCTGAAACATGGGACAGAATGTTTCTCCAATTCTGAATAATCTGCGAGTCGTATCGTTCTTTCTCCTCATGGTCAAGCATCCATGTAGCGTACGGTCCATTTTTGTCTGTACCCGTATACCTGACATCAGAAGGCTTGACTTTGTAAAACACAGGAAGAATGGTAGCCTCTGACTTTGTCATGTGGACAAGCGCATCGAGGCACCATTTCCATTGAGCGTAGTTTTGAGAAAAAACGGCAATCTGAACAGACGCTAGTGAAATAGCGGCTTGCATTTGAGAAGTAACATCATCTTCAAACATGTATTCCAGGTTGTCCAGAAAAACATGTAATTCACGAGAAATAAGGCGACTGCATAGAGCTCTGGCGAAGGTACCGGCATCTAGGTCTTGGCCACAATGGCTAATGAATACATCATAGTGGACATAAGGAGTGGAAGCAGAACCAGAGACCGTGGGGAGTGTTAGCTGGTGTGCCATTGGAATTGGATGGATAGAGAGAAACAATAATAAGAGAGAGCAAAACAAATGCGTGGCGTGGCTTCCAAAAGTAGCAGTATGCATCTAGTAAGGGCTTTCATATTTATTTTCAACCGACCCGCTCAACGCGACCTTCGCATATTCTAATTGACAGCGAAGAGTGAATATGCTCTTCGCCTCCCGTATCATTAATATTTAATTGTCAAATTATTGCGTAACATGCGGTAAAACTTATATTTAAATGTAAATTTAATATATTATATTTCTACTGATTATTTAATCTTCACGTCTAACCAAAAAAATGTCCCCTCCCAACTTACATTTAAATGTCAATTTAATATATTATATTCATATCGATTATTTAACAAAAGACGTGACAAATCTTCACGTCTAACCAAAAAAAATTCCCCTCACAACTTACATTTAAATGTCAATTTAATATATTATATTCATATCAATTGTTTAACTAAAGACGTGACAAATCTTCACGTCTAACCAAAAATATGTCCCTCCCAACTTGCATTTAAATGTCAATTTAATATATTCATATCGATTATTTAACTAAAGACGTGACAAATCTTCACGTCTAACCAAAAAAATGTCCCCTCCCAACTTACATTTAAATGTCAATTTAATATATTATATTCATATCGATTATTTAACTAAAGACGTGACAAACCTCACTGCACTTGAGGCTACAAACCACTTGTTGACATCAAAGGGCGTTAAAATATTTGTGGTTGCTAGAAGCCACAATGCCTCCACTTGCAATTTAACAGTCACCTCTATGCTTTGATAAACATACATTTCACCTTATGTTGTGGTAAATGGTGACAAAGCGTATCCACACATATTGACTTTAGTTTTTATTTTAGATTTAAATTTATTAATATTTTAATAGTAATAAAATATTTTTATTTATTTTAAATTTTAGTTTTATTAATAAATTAATAGTAAATAAAATAACATTTTATAAAATATTTAAAAATTTAAATAAACTTAGGCTTGCAAGTGGAAGATCATTTTGGGTTTAAAGGAAAACGAGAGCTTTGGGTTAGGATTATCGCAAATAATGAAATTAAGGCATTCACTATGCTCTCTTGAAAAAAAATGAATAAAGAAGTTTTCAAACTCTATAAAACAAATAATAAAATTCACTATTGACTATGATATTATCATCATTTGGGCATCGATTTAAGGAAATACTTTCTTCCCTTCCATAGTTCAAAGTGTTTATGGAGTGGTTTTGTTGTTTAGAAGTTTTCAAAGGCTGATCTTCTTTTTCTTTTAAAAGAAGAAAGTTTTTCATGCCTCACCAATAACTATGGAAATTAAAGGTTTGGAATCTAAAGTAGGAACATGTTTCTTTATTCTTGTCATTCTTCTTTATTTTTATGGATTTTTTTTGTGTTCTCTTTATGTATGTGGATCTCATGTAATGTTTGAGGTGTATTCTTTTTCTTGATCACGTATAATATTTGAGGTGGATTGACTGATTGATCATTAATAGTTTTGGGTTTTTACGTTGTCATGGAGCATTGTTGTTGTAGCATGTGGGGATGTTCGAGATGTTAGACGGTGCCTCTAGAAGTGTGCCAAAGAGGTCACGTGCATACAAGCAAATTTGACCATAGGCTCACTACAAAGTAAAACACTAAGGAGGAGCACATGGTAGTGTAGTTTCTTGGCCAACAACAAAGTGATTGAGCTTTCATTAAGGAGAAGACCCTAATTCAAACCCCCCAATTTGTGTGGATGATCCTAGGTGGAAACACATTTTGGCACTGAGGGACTGGAGCAATTGTTTCTATTTATTTTTGAGAGAATTCATAAGATTCCTAAGATGACTCTTGACTTCGCTACGTCGACTGAAATTATTATATTTTTAACTCTGTAAATAAAACTTATTAAACATCCTTGTATCCTCACCCATGCATCCTTGTCTACTTCTATACACTCTGCATCTTGAAATTAAACATCGTGGAGCATATACACGTGTAAAAGAAACCACTTTCGGTTATAAATTTACTTTAAATAGAGATCTAGATCCTACGTGTACTTATTTATAAATTTCAACCCTAATACACCTACGCTCATTAAGAAAAATAGTTTATTTCTATTAAATCATTTTGTGATTGGTTTTATCAAATAAATTTATATTTACTTTGTTACAAGGGAAAAACTCTCTATGGTCAAGGGTAAACCACAACAGACAGGTATAACTGCAGAAATCAACTCAATTCCAACATGTGTTATATTAACTAATGTGTAATACGAGGAAGAAGCCTACCTCGATCCAATCGTTTGATGTCGTTCCACCATTGAGCACTTTGACCCAAAGCTTTACACCTACAAGAAGTTCTCAACAAACAAGCGATGCAAGTATATAGTGACAATATATAAAATGAGTTATCACATCAGATAGCACAATCCATTAATAAACATTACAAACATACCCATGGATAATAATCATATATTTGCAAGATATCGATAGGACGGGAAATGAGTATTTCTATTAATAATTGATCAACAGAAGTATCAACATTACAGACTTCTGTGTCGGCACGGTTCGAAACCAAGAAACCAAGTTCCTTCCAGCTGGGTCTCCACCACTTCAATTCTCCACCAAAGGCAAGCTCATAGGAAAGAGGCAATGAGGTCCTCTCAACAATAAGGGAAGAGCTTGGGGGCTGAACACTGTGTTCAGACTTGAGGGATAAAGGGATACAGACTCAATATGAAGTAATTTCTCCAGAGTAACTTTGCTCTCAAAGTTGAATGCCTTCTCCTTTTTTTCCATAGCTCGAAATTGTGCTTTTATAGCCTCCAGAATGCAACTGAAGGGTTGAGTCAGAACGTTTCCAGTATATGGAAGGCCAAAGATCAGAGATCTTCTATCATGACATGGAAACCTGACCTCATTTTGTATTTTATGGCACAAATCCCGATGTACACGAGCTATAGTGGAGCAACGAGCATATACGCATCTTGCAAATTAGTTAGGGAGCCTATTTGTGGAAAAATATATATTTTGGCTTTGTATTTATCAAAAAGGGGTTTGATAAGTCTGCATAGGGAAATGGAAAAAATGCCCTTTGTGTAATATAGTCATGGTGAGGCAAATCTTGCTATAACAAATGCCCCCTAATGTGTGAGATCAGAGGAGTATCTGTGATGGCCGAAATACATTATAAATAACCCATAAGTGGAGTGGTAGAGAACCAGCTGGACGAACTCAATTGCTCATTACATTATGTACTGACTTTGCATACATGGTTGCCAAGAATATAATGCAGATCCATGTGGAAAATATACCAATAAGTGTTCATGGCCATGAGTACGCAAGTATAAATGCGGTTACATGCCAAGAGCTGTCATAGTCACGAACAAGACCCAGTGAAACCAGTCTCAAAAATCAACTTGAAGATATCTGTATACCATGGAGTACAATCTGATCTCCTATGATCACTGAAGTCAAATAGGTATTGGTCCAGTGAAATGGAAGCAACAACTCAAGAAAGATGCGGCCACAAAGTGATGTCTTCAAGTCTTCAATACAATCCACCAATGGTGCAAGTCTACATTATGTGAATAAATGAGTTGAGGTCGAACACGATGAGACATCATTTGATTACTGGTCACTGAGGTATACCATTAACAAACACAAGAAAGCCTACCAATGATGAAAGTAAGTATCAAGGCCCCGAGTACATCTTTACAAATGTGAATAAAGGAGTTGGTGTCGAACACTTGAGATCTCCATTGATCAGGAGACATTGATGTATTCTCATTTGTCAATGGCGAGAGACCCTGGCACTAATGACTGCAAGCCTCAAGGTACTCATAAAACTCTAGGTCTCATATCCAGAATACATGAGATGAAGTCGATGGAAAGAGACCCGCTGAAAAGAGAGCATTAAGGAATCTCTCATCAGTCAACACGAGGAATCTGAACCGTCAGATCTAGAGGACAGGTGGCATGAATTTGTGAATTCCGGGTGAAAACCTGAAGTAAACGTCGACTGTGGGATCATCTGAAGTAAACCTCAAGCGTCGGATTTCTGAAGTGAATCTGAGCCTTCAGATCAGCAGCTTCCGAAAATCCATTCGAGAGTTTCTCAGTTGAGATTTGAGATTCGCGAAGTTCGAAGTCCCGAAAATCCGAAGAGAATCCCAATCGTCCAATCAGTCGAAGGAGATCTGAGTCGTTAGATCACCCGAAGTAAATCTCAAGCGTTGGATCACCAAGGAAAATCTGAGCCGTTAGATACTGTCTATTCAAGAGAAGGCAAGGATTGAGAGTTGAGAATTCTGAAGTCCGAAAATCCGAAGTAAATCTCAATCGTTCGATCAGCCGAAGTGAAGCTAAGTCATCTGATCGTCTGAAGTAAATATCAAGCATCAGATCACCCAAAGTGGATCTGAGCCATTAGATCCAAGAGAGACATGGCGAAAATCTGAGAACTCCAGATAAAGATCCGAAGTAATTCATAGCCGTCAGATCCAAGGGAGACGTGGCAAAAATATGAGAACTCCGGATAAATATCCGAAGTAATTCGTAGTCGTTCGATCTAAGGGAGACATGGAGCAAATTTGTGGACTTCGGGTAAAGACCCAAAGTAATCCTTGATCGTCAGATCAAGAGGACACGCGTCAGTGGATTATAGCCTCTGGATAAAATCCATTGGGAATAAGGGTGAAGTTTGAGATTTGAGATCTCAGAAGTCCGAAACCCGAAGGAGATCTCGACCATTGATCGAGAAGAGGGCCACAAGATCATTGATCCAATTGAAAGGTCAACCACTCAAAGTAAAGGGAGGGTCGTTGATTAGGAGGACAGGTGTCCGCAGATCATTGACTCGGAAGATTGAAGTACGGAAGGGAGCAGGGTTTTGAGAGTTGAAACTCCCGAAACCCGAAATCACGAAGGAGATCTCGTCCGTTGATTTTTCAAGAGGTCAGATCTAATCCATAGGTCTGAGAGGGGAAGATATGAACCACTAGTTTTCGAAGTACCATCAATATTGATAGACCGACGGTCAATAGCACTGCGGGGATAGGAGTTGCACAAACGTTAAAAAGTTGAGGGTGGGCTGCAATTCAAACCTTGGATTTGAAAATAAGACACGTGTAGTCTTGAGGAGAATTGCGGGCCAAAAAGCAGTTTGATTCAAACCACCTTTGTCCATTTCCACAATCACATGGTCCCGTAAGGTCATCGCTCAATGTCACATCAAGAGGGGGCTTATCCAGAAAAGGAGCTAATGCCCAGTACTCTGAGATTTCGCAGGGGAGTGAAAGGGAAGGTCGCGGGTGCCCTTAAACCTGCACCAAGAAGCTGAAAGGTTATGTGTTTAATTACAGAACGAGACTGTTATAAGCAAAATCTGTCCGTAGGGATGGATCCGACCTATCCGGCTGTGAATCCGGTTACAGCCCCTTTGGTAGCTCGGCACGAGGCAGAAGCTACCCGCACCTCAAGTGGTCCTTCGCCTGAGGCGGTAAAGAAGGGGAAGAAGAAAGGTGAAAGGCTTACAAGAA
>JZKD02S1619096.1:135532-151316 GCA_000966675.3 Picea glauca
TTGCATCTTGTCCTCTACTTGCAGTCCATACTCTGTATACCTCTGCACTCCATGTGAATGCTCTTAAAAAAGCACTGTATTTGAATACCTGTGCACTTAAAAAAGCACTGTTTTTGAATACATGTGCAGTCCATGTGAAAGCCAATAAGACATGTGAGCCCAAACTTCGAAGCTGCTTTTAGGTTGGCGTGCCTCACACGGCAGAGAATCTTGTCGTTTGCTTGCACTCCATACTCTGTACACTGCAGCCCATGGGTGTTGAACCCCACAAACAATTATTTTATTGGGCAGTGGCCGACAAAGACCATTACTTGATTGTATGCAACTAGCGGTTCAGATTGTATTCGGTGAATGTAATCTTTTTTCATATTAGTTGCAGGGTCAAAGCTGTGGTTTCCCCTCTCTTGCAATTATATCTCGTATATAGAACAAACAAGTGTCATCTCATACATATAATGATCTACGCCTCGGGTTCTAACAGTCTTAATTTCCCTAAGTAGAGGATCGGGGCTAAAGGGTTTTATTTACCTAATAAAAAGCGAGGGGAACACATTCATTTGGTTTCTCGGTGAATGTAATCTCTTTTCATATTAATTGCAGAATCACCTATCTTTGCACTCCAATATATATGTCGGAAGAAACGATTGAAGTTGACGAGACAATTTGTCGGATTTAGCGTTACTTACACGACATTGTCCTTCACCTGCACATTATCCCTGTAATTTGACGCACTGTGGGACATATTTTCATTTTCAAGACATATTTGACTGTAGGTTTTAAATATACTTTGTATTTTCATTTTCAAAACATATTTGACTAGGTTTTAAATATACTTTATATTTTCATTTTCAAAACATATTTTAAATATAAAACGTACAAAGTGACTTGTAAAACATATTTTACAGTGACTGTAGGTTTTGAATATAAAACGTACAAAGTGACTTGTAAAACATATTTTACAGTGGGTTTTAAATATAAAATGTAGTTTAGTTCATTCGGATCCAACCACTTCGTACACGATGCAAGGGCATTAATTATCCAAAATTCTATGTATTTTGAAAGGGATTTAATCCATTGTGTTACGACATATTTGATTGGGCAATAATCGCTCAATCAAATAAGAAAAGCGTGCCAAAAATAGACGCGGATAAATAATAATAGGTTAATGTTAGAATTCTGCGGGATAAATAATAGGTTAATGTATTATTTTCCAAAATTTGTATGTATTTGGCAAGTGGATTCCATGCTTCTTTGTACTATTATAATTGATAAGTGAGAATGGTTAGTAATAAAGAAAAGTATGTAAAAAATAGATGTGGGATAAATAAGTGTTGTATGGTAGCGTAGTCCTTGTCAGGCTGGAATGAGAATAAATGCACTGTTATGGTGGGATCGAGTACGAACACGTGGGAAGAAGCTTGAAGTACATGTGGTATCCATGCAAAGGATGACTTTGTGTCAGCGTGTCACTGGTCAGCGAAAAGACATTTGGCTTGTAGATGACCCCCTAAGGTTAATATGCGAACAAGGCAATTTTTTCCTGGGGTATGTATAGTTCAAACATGGGACTTAGAAAATTTATGTCTAAATGACTAAGGTTCCTGGAAAAAGGGACCAGGAAGCATAGATATTAAACATTCAAATATAATAAACACAATTTCCTGACATCCAGCGTAGTTGAAGGCAAAAAAATTTAACATTTCCGAATTTGTTTTCTTCGAAATCTATCAAATATTAATAATATCTTGCAACAAATGTTCCTGGAAAAAAGGAACAGGAAACACACACAGTAATATTCAAAAATAATAAACACAATTTCGTGACATCCATCATAGTTGAAGGAAAAAAATTTAACATTTCCGAATTAGTTTTCTTTGAAATTTATCAAAAATTAATAATGTTTGTTACATATTTCTGGAATTTGTTCCATATTTCTAGAAATTTAAATGCGTTTGTCATATAGAGTGAGATTGGGGCTCCCGCGGACCATAAAAGAAATAATTACAAGAATTAGGACTGTAGAAAGAAGAAGTGTACGACAGTAGAGAGGAAGACCTGAAAACAAGAAATTGGAAGTTATTAGTCTTTGGTTAGAGATTTTTATTTAAAGAGGTATAATAACTGGATTGATAAAGAAAACAAGATGACATCAATATAGACTTACTATGAAGCCGACGCATTTTTGTTGGTGTCGTCGACGGTCGCTAGAGTCGTGCCAACTGGTTGTTGCCCTTCGTCGATGAGCATGTCCATTCTCCGTTTGAACCATTCTTCAATGTAGCTTCTCATGGGGGCGACGTTGATTTCATCCTGGATTTCTATGTCGAGAAGCTCATTTTCTAATTTCCTTAGATCCATAGAAATACTATACAGAGCCTGTTCAATTTCTTCATTGTGTGCTAAATAGTCCAATAGCCAGTTCTTGTTCTCATCTACACGATATTCAACTGTGCCGTAAAACTTCTCAAAAGACAACCCCTTTAAAATATCAAGTTGTTCATCGAAGGCTTCTTTGGTCATTAAAAAGGATTTGAGGATTAAGTTTGATATGGCTTGTTCACATGATTTGACAATGAGTTGCAAGTTCTTAACTTTCTTTTGTCAGCATCCTTTTATTTTTTTGGTGCACTTTGGGGAGGGGAGACCCTCTTGTCTTCTTTTCAGATCCGAGTTGTTGATGGCATGGTTGGAAAAAGGGGTCAGTATATGTTCATAGAAACGTTGATCATCTTTTAAATTCGTCTACAAATGTTCGTGCAAATCATTTTCTCTCTTTCGAAAGGAAGCTATATTTTGTGATGTTTCATAGGCTTCAGTAACTAGCTGCATTCTTTTCTTGATGTTATTCTCTACAATGGTTCTACACGATATGAGGAAGCTAGAGGATCCTTTTAACTTGGCTGCAGGGGTAGCAGGCATGGTTTTTTCTAAAGGACTGGCAAAGTCGGGGGTAGCAATGAAAGCCTCCTCCAATTCCTTGACGTGGTCATTTAGTCTGGCATTCTCCGCTTCAATTCCTCCAATGGAATCATAAAGAGACTCACCAGTTACGCGGTGAAATAGGGAGATTTGGGACGACCGCATTTTCCTAAAATTAATCTCTGTACAAGATTTGTCTTTCTTATTTGTTACATCTCTCTTTTCAATGACCATATTTTTAGATTGGATGTCAAAAATAGTGCTCTGGAATACGATGGATTCATCTTCATCAAAAATGTCAGTCTTAGCTATCTCAATTGTGGAACTATGGTGCATGGCATCTATGGATGGGCCAACTTTGTGCATGTGCTCAATTTCAACTTCTTCAAGTTGCATCTGCTCACTTTCAATTTCGAGTTCATCCCCCTGCCCTACAATGTTTTTTCTTTTCTTTCTCAAGGGAACTTTGTGAGAACTATCAATTTTTGTGCGAGGAGGGTTTTTGTCTCCTCCTCCGTTTGAATATTTCTGTGTTGCTTTCTTACTGGGGTGGGCCATTGAAACGATGCTCCGTGATGTCGTGCTCTTGGGAGTCTTGGCGGGGGATTGGACACTCTTCTCTATGGATACTTTTCCCTGTTGTCTGTACAACTCAGTTGCGCTTTGCAATGTCTCTACGTCGCAATCGCCAGAAGCAGGAGTGTTGTCGTCACTGTCTCTGTCTTCGACTAGGCGTCTATTGATAAAAGAGCTACTAAAGCCATCTGATAGTAAATGCTCTCGAAAAATCCCATTAGGGTCGAACCCTTTTAGCCTTTTAGCATATGCCAGGTTCAAGTTATTGAAATGGCCTGCAAATTCGTTAATGTTGTTGATGTTTCTGCACATGAAGTCCCCGGCTTTCCAGGGCAGAGGAATGAACTATTTTTTTTTCTTGACATGGAAAAAATGAAACCAGTGTTTGTATTGCCTTGTTATTTCTGTAACAAACATCTTATCCGTGACGTGGCATGGAAGGAAAGCAGGATTTTCTTTGGAGCCAAAGAGCATTAGCACATTGTGATTTTCCTTTTGTTCAAGTGTTCCCTTCTTGTTCAAAAACTTGGTTTCCTGGCCAGACATCCGGGGAGCATCCTTTCCTAACAAGAAATCTTTGAAAACTGAGACAAAGCCATTAAAAACCTCATAAAAACAATGGGAGGCCTTGTGCCTCCAGAGGGCCTGATACCAGAATGTTACTAGATCAAATTCACAGTTTATTTTCTTGGAAAGAGATAGTTTTGAAAACGGGCAACAATGCACTATTGCGAAAATCAAGTAGGAAGGCATATAAAATTTATTCGATTCTTTGAATCGTGATAGCTAGGAACATATTTCAATGGAAATTAGCTTCCCCCAACCGAAAATGAATTGTTCCTTGACTGTGAAGTACAAAATATAAATAACCATACGGGAAACGCTTGTCGAGGATTCCTGTCCCGTTATTATTGTAAACAACCAAGCAATTTCTCGGAATGGATTTCTAAAGGAACTTACCTGCAACTTTGTGATATCTTCAGGAAATGTTGTCAGCTCTTCGAGGAACTCGGCTAAGATGTCCAACCCGCTATCATGTTTTTCTAGGAACTGCTTGCATTCTTGTCCTTTGAAGGTCAATGTTGGCTCTGGCAATTTTAACATCTTGCGGAAGACCTGAGGTGACAAAGAAACAAAATAATGGTCGCACAGTCGAATAATTCTTTGGCTTGAAATATATTTTTTGATGCACCAAGAGACCAACTCCTTACAGTCAAAAACCTCAGGGATGCAGCCTGCATGAGCGATTCCAGAGGTCCAAATCACTTCGTTCCAGGCGGAACGGGATGAATAGTAAGAGTATGCCCTGGACCACTGGAGGTTCTGGTCCTCACGTCTGAAGATATTGACTGTATCTCCACAAAAGTGTTGTCAACTTAACACCATAAGTTTACAAGAACATGTGTTTGCTCCAGACGATGTTTGAAATGAAGAGCTGGAAGGGATAATATAAAGCTGTGCAAATCTTCATCCAATACATGTGAACGGGAGATTTCTGCGAGACTTTCGCTCATTAATGACAATTTCGACGGTTGTTGCATGATGCGTTGTTAGGATTAAAGACTATTAATTGCATACATAGAAGTGCGAACATGGAAGACACGACAATGAGCAATTAAGCATTGGAGATTTCCTAAACAGGCTAACGCGACGACCCGTGTTTGAGATGAACAATCGGAAAGGACAATATAACTCTGCACAGATATTGGTTTAATGCGTATTAATGGGAGATCTCCTCGAGCGTTTCGCTCATTCATGAGAATTTTGACGGTTTCTGCATGGTGAGTTGTTAGCATGAAAGGTTACTAATTGAATATTAAGAAAAAAGTATGAAGGTCGTAGGGACTAGAAAGAGAAATTAACGAGTGTCTAATTATCGAAAGTGATCGGGAAGGCTTCAAAATAGGGTTACAAGGGACAACAGTTGGAGGTGAGGGCGCGAGGGTCAAATTGTATGTCTCAGAGAGGACTTGATAGAACAATCCAGAGGTCTATTTGTATATCGCGGAGGTCTATTTGTATATCGCGGAAGTCAAATATGTCTTGAAGTTGACAAGAAAATTTGTTGGATTTAGCGTTACTTACATGACATTGTCCTTCACCTGCACATCATCCCTATAATTTGACGCCCTGTGGGACATATTTCCATTTTCAAGACATATTTGACTGTAGGTTTTGAATATACTTTGTATTTTCATTTTCAAAACATATTTGATTGTATAAAACGTACAACGTGACTTGTAAACATATTTTACTATGGGTTTTAAATATAAAACGTAGTTTAGTTCATTCGGATGCGACCACTTCGTACACGATGCAACATGTGTTGTTGTTGCCTGAACATATTTGACTGGGCATTAATTATCCAAAATTCTATGTATTTTGAAAGGGATTTAATCCATTGTGTTACGACATATTTGATTGGGCAATAATCACCCAATCAAATAAAAAAAGCGTGCCAAAAATAGACGCAGGATAAATAATAATAGGTTAATGTTAGAATTTTGCGGGATAAATAATAGGTTAATGTATTATTTTCCAAAATTTGTATGTATTTGGCAAGTGGATTTCATGGTTTTTTGTAGTATTATAATTGATAAGTGAGAATGGTTAGTAATAAAGAAAAATGTGCCAAAAATAGATGTGGGATAAACAAGTGTTGCATGGCAGTGTAGTACCTGTCAGGTTGGAATCAGAATAAATGCACTCTTATGGTGGGATCGAGTACAAACACGGGGGAAGCATATTGAAGTACATGTGGTATCCATGTAGAGGATGAATTTGTGTCAGTGTGTCACTGGTCAGCAAAAATACATTTGGCTTGTAGATGACCCCCTAAGGTTAATATTCGAACAGGGCAGTTTTTTCCTGGGGTGTGTATAGATCAAACATGGGACTAAGAAAATTTCTGTCTAAATAACTTGCAAGAAAGTTTCCTGGAAAAAGGGACCAGGAAGCACAGATATTAAACATTCAAATATAATAAACACAATTTCCTGAAATCCAACATAGTTGAAGGCAAAAAAATTAACATTTCCGAATTTGTTTTCTTCGAAATCTATCAAATATTAATAATATCTTGCAACAAATGTTCCTGGAAAAAAGGAACAGGAAACACACACAGTAACATTCAAAAATAATAAACACAATTTCGTGACATCCATCATAGTTGAAGGAAAAAAATTTAGCATTTCCGAATTAGTTTTCTTTGAAATTTATCAAAAATTAAAAATGTTTGTTACATATTTCTGGAATCTGTTCCATATTTATGGAAATTTAAATGTGTTTGTCATATAGACTTGGATTGGGGCTCCTGTGGACCAAAAAAGAAATAATTACAAGAATTAGGACTGTAGAAAGACGAAGTGCACGACGGTAGAGAGGAAGACCTGAAAAGAAGAAATTGGAAGTTATTCGTCTTTGGTTAGAGATTTTTATTTAAAGAGGTATAATAACTGGATTAATAAAGAAAACAAAATGACATCAGTATAGACTTAATATGAAGCCGATGCATTTTTGTTGGTGTCGTCGACGGTCGCTGGATTCGTGCCAACTGGTTGTTGCCCTTCGTCGATGAGCATGTCCATTCTCCATTTGAACCATTCTTCAATGTAGCTTCTCATGGGGGCGACATTGATTTCATCCTAGATTTCTATGTCAAGAAGATCATTTTCTAATTTCCTTAGATCCATAGAAATACTATACAGAGCCTGTTCAATTTCTTCATTGTGTACCGAATAGTCCAGTAGCCAGTTCTCGTTCTCATCTACATGATATTCAACTATGCCATAAAACTTTTCAAAAGACAACCCCTTTAAAATATCAAGTTGTTCATCGAAGGCTTATTTGGTCATTGACAAAGATTTGAGGATTAAGTTTGATATGGCTTGTTGACATGATTCGGCAATGAGCTGCAAGTTCTTAATTTTCTTTTGTCAGCATCCTTTTATTTTTTTGGTGCACTTTGGGGAGGGGAGACCCTCTTGTCTTCTTTTCAGATCCGAGTTGTTGATGGCATGGTTGGAAAAAGGGGTCAGTATATGTTCGTAGAAACGTTGATCATCTTTTAAATTCATTTACAAATGTTAGTGCAAATCATTTTCCCTCTTTTGAAAGGACACTATATTTTGTGATGTTTCACAGGCTTCAGTAACTAGCTGTATTCTTTTCTTGATGTTATTCTCTACAATGGTTCTACACGATATGAGGAAGCTGGAGGATCCTTTTAACTTGGCTGCAGGGGTAGCAGGCACGGTTTTTGCTAAAGGACTGGCAAAGTCGGGGGTAGCAATGAAAGCCTCCTCCAATTACTTGATGCGGTCATTCAGTCTGGCATTCGCCGCTTCAATTCCTCCAATGGAATCATCAAGAGAATCACCAGTTACGCGGTGAAACAGGGAGATTTGGGATGGTCGCATTTTCCTAAAATTAATCTCTGTACGAGATTTTTCTTTCTTATTTGTTACATCTCTCTTTTCAATGACCATATTTTTAGATTGGCTGTCAAAAACAGTGCTCTGGAATACGATGGATTCATCTTCATCAAAAATGTCAGTCTCAGCTATTTCAATTGCGGAACTATGGTGCATGGCATCTATGGATGGGCCAACTTTGTGCATGTGCTCAATTTCAACTTCTTCAAGTTGCATCTGCTCACTTTCAATTTCCGAGTTCGTCCCCCTACCCTACAATGTTTTTTCTTTTCTTCCTCAGGGGAACTTTGTGAGAACTATCAATTTTTGTGCGAGGAGGGTTCTTGTCTCCTCCTCCGTTTAAATATTTCTGTGTTGCTTTCTTACTGGGGTGGGCCGTTGAAATGATGCTCCGTGATGTCGTTCTCTTGGGAGTGTTGGCGGGGGATTGGACACTCTTTGTTATCCACAAATTTGGTCATTATGATGATGTCATGATGATGTTATGATGATGGAAAATCAAGCTCTTCATTAAAGACACTTTCATGAGAAAAGTCACACTTGTCTATTTCCAGAAATCATATTTTTGGAGATGTTCGCAGGCTACCTATATATTCACCTGCGAGAATGCCTGATTCTCGCAGGCTACATTCAGCTGGGGTGAGAAGTTCTCGCACTTTACTCATTGTTAGGGTGCGAACATGTTCTTAAAGAGGGAAAAGATAAAAATCTCGAACCTTCTAGAAGGGAATCTTCTAGAAGGGTGAGTTGGCTTTCGAATGGTTATTCAGGTGCTGGCATTCCAGATATCTTGGGATCATTCCCTATCCAAGTAACTAATGTATCTTCTCCTATATATTGAGGAGATTGCTCATGGAAAGGGTTAAGTTGAGCAAGCTAGCAAGATATTGATTGGAGAATTAGTGCAATACTGTATGGAGGACTGATGCTACAGCAGCTAGAGACAACAGCAAGGTCATCAAAGGTGGTTTATTTTCTTCATGCATGAGCAAGTGTGTGTGTCAGAGCTAGGAGCCATCGAAAGGAGATCTACAACATCAAGGCTCAGGATGTAAGTTTCACTTTCAATTATTCAATATAGTAATATGTCCCTTTCCCATAAAGATGATGTCACTTTATTACATAATTCCCTGATCATATGTATAGACTAGTTATTGAATATATTGATCTTCCTTCACTTCGATTGGTTTATCTGTTGTGATCTGAACGAGATAAGAGCATTGAAGCGAAGCTTGGAACAACAGAGATATAAGGAAATCGTTCATAAGGTATGTCCATGATCCTTACTTCTCACTTTACTCAATAGTCTAGATCTAGGGAAAGGGTAGTATTCTGTCACATTTTGTTCTAGATCCAGGTGGATCTAGAACAAAACGTTTAGTGTCCGCACCTACGGATTTATCCTGAAACACTCTTCTCTACGGATACTTTTCCCTGTTGTTTGTACAACTCAGTTGCGCTTTGCAATGTCTCTACGTCACAATCATCAGAAGCAGGAGTGTTGTTGTCACTGTCTCTGTCTTCGACTAGGCATCTATTGATAAAAGAGCTACTAAATCCATCTGATAGTAAATGCTCTCGAAAAATCCCATTAGGGTTGAACCCTTTTAGCCTTTCAGCATATTCCAGGTTCAATTTCTTGAAATGGCCTGCGAATTCGTCAATGTTGTTGATGTTTCTGCACACGAAGTCCCCGGCTTTCCAGGGCAGAGGAATGAACTATTTTTTTTTCTTGTCATGGAAAAAATGCAACCAGTGTTTGTATTGCCTTGCTATTTCTGTAACAAACATCTTATCTATGACGTGGAATGGAAGGAAAGAAGGATTTTATTTGGAGCCAAAGAGCATTAGCACATTATGATTTTCCTTTTGTTCAAGTGTTCCCTTCTTGTTCAAAAACTTGGTTGCCTAGCCAGACATCTGGGGAGCATCCTTTCCTAAAAAGAAATCTTTGAAAACTAAGACAAAGCCATTAAAAACCTCATAAAAACAATGGGAGGCCTTGTGCCTTCAGAGGGCCTGGTACCAGAATGTTACTAGATCGAATTCATAGTTTATTATCTTGGAAAGAGACAGTTTTGGAAACGGGTAGCAATGCACTATTTCGAAAATAAAGTAGGAAGACATATACAATTTATTCGATTCTTTGAATCGTGATAGTTGGGAATATATTTCAATGGAAATTAGCTTCCCCCAATCGAAAATGAATTTTGATGGTTTCTGCATGGTGAGTTGTTATCATGAAAGGTTACTAATTGAATATTAAGAAAGAACTATGAAGGTCGCAGGGACAAGAAAGAGCAATTAAGGAGAGTCTAATTATCTAAAGCAGTCAGGAGGGATTCAAAACAGGGTTACAAGGGACAATCGTTGGAGGTGAGAGTGCGAGGGTCAAATTGTATGTCTCAGAGAGGACATGATAGAACAGTCTAGAGATCTATTTGTATATCGTAGAAGTCTAGGTAATGTTTGCGAGACACAGAACAATGGAGGTGAAAACGTGAGCCGCCTATCCGGAAACCCACAATTGAAAAAGTGGTTCAAGTATGGAATAGAGAAACTAGTGGGCAGATTCGTTTTCGCCAATAAATTGAAACTTGTAATATATATCCCATTGAACCTTCGTCGGGTACAGTAAACAGTGACTAAGAATTGGAGATTTTGTGAACCCGCCAACACGAGGAACCGCGAAAGAGATTCCATGAAATGTGCAAGTATGGAAAGCTGTCGAATGGGCTTTAGACTTAGGGTGACAATGGTTCCCTAAGAGATGTGACTTCCCGAGGGTCAAATTTCATATCGCGGAACTCCATGAATGCAAAATGTGTACCACGAAAGAGGGGATGATATGTGAGTTCGGCGGTCAATTTGTATGTCATACCCTTTCGCTCATTAATGACATGTTTAAGGTTCATGCACAATGAAGTGCTAGCATTAAATCTTGCTAATTGCATTTCCAGAGAGTATGAAGGTGGCGAGGACAAGGAATAGCAAGTAAGGAATGGCTAATAATCGAAAACAGTTGGCGACACTTCATAATAGGGTAACAAGATACAACCAACATAAGTGGGGGGACCAGGGTCAAATTGTATCTCTCGGGAGTGTTGATTACAGAACATGTAACATGGAAGAGGGCATGATGATGCATTCCTATGGAAAAATTGTATATCGCGGAACTACGGGTACTGTTTGCTAGTCGTGGAACATTGGAAACACAATCTTGAGCCCGCCAGTCCAACAACCTGTAATCAAAAAAATGTGTAAGTATGAAACAGGGAAAGGGCAGGGCAGTCTCAATACACAACACATGTACAATTCCATGGAGATACAACCAACCTAGCGCTAAGTATTGAAACAAACGACGGACGGTTGGGCCCATGACGGGGCATTCCAATGGACAAATTGTATATTGTGGAACTCCAGACACTGTTTGCAAGTTGCGGGAGATTCGAAACAAAATTTTGAGGTCGTCAATTTGGGAACCCGCAATCAAAAAAGTGTCCAAGTATTGAATAGAGAAACGCTGGCCCAGACTTGTTTTTGCTAATATATTGAAATTTGTAATAGCTTTGCCATTGTCTGATAATATCTTCTTTGCATGTTTCTGGACAAGTTATGTAGGGATGGTTACACCTCGAGACTTTTTTCATATTAATGACGTTCTTTACAGTTGTTGCATGATGGCATTTTAGTATTAAACCTTTGGTGTTGCATAGTTGGAAAGAAGTACAAGGATGGCCGGAACAGGAAACAATGTCTAGGAATTGGAGATTTCGTGAACCTTCCAACACGAGGATCCAAAATATGGTGACAAGGTCTCCCCAGAAGATATGAGAAGCCGAAAGTCAAATTGTATCTCTCAAAACATTTGAATGCATAATTTGTAACATGGAAGAGGGGACAATGTCAGAGTCTGGTAGTCAATTTGTATATGGCGAACGTCCGGGTGCCAATTTTTTCATACCAGTGTGTTCAGTTGTCAATAGTAAGACCATAATTAATGTATATTAGGAAGGACATGAAGTCATTGGGGATGGAAGGCAGGGACATATACTTTGAAACATTTGTGACGCTTGGTAGAGTGAAGATTGCGAGTTCAAGGATTCTGTGGTGGAATCGAATATCACGAAAGTTTTGAGTGCAATATGTATATCACGGAACAAGAAGAAATAGAGTTCGAAAGCGCCAACCGACAACCGTGGCCATAAATTTGGCTAAGTATGGAAAGGAACAATGGTTGATCGGATTCATCATGTGAGGATATAGATGGAGATGAAGATATGTTAGCATGCCAACGTTGGAACCCTTGATCATAGAAAGACGACTAAGTATACAACCAGAAAGCAATAATAGACGGGAAGAAGAAAAGGGAAAAATGGCTAAGTATCTCACAGTAGAGCATCTAATGTCCAGTTATTAATGCCAATCTTTTTGAACCCCTGGTGAGTTATTACTAGTAAAAGCATAAATTGCAAATCACAGAAGTTCTTTGGGTGCAAGATGTAAACAGCTCTGGAATACACCATTACATTAAGGTCTCATCTAAAGAAAGAAATAAAATCATTACATGAATGTGGTAGTAAAAGGTGATTTTCAAAAACCAAATCATTACCTGAACATGTGAAACTTCTTGCAGAAGGTGGTAGTATAAAGTAATCCTCAGAAAGTGTTGCAAAATCCATAATCCAAAACTCCTTCCCATTAACTTTTTCGAGTTACATGTCTATGTAGACATTACAAAGTTTTGGCAGCGTCGTTCCCTGGTTATATACCCACCTTCAAGTAGGAGGGGAATATTCGTGCAAAGAGGGGCAAGCTCATCGACTCAGATGCAATCATATGCACAGGAATAGTAAAAACAAAATGTGCAGTAGCGATAGAAAGTTGATTGTATATGGAGTCTATAACTACATCCAGAGGACAACGAACAAACTTTGACAAAGAATATGGCTTTCTGTGAAGTCTGTTACCACACCCACAAGTAGCTCAACAAACTTTGAAGTAGAAACTTCTGTAATTTTAGGATGTTGTTTTAGCCACCCATACAGTTTCCCATACTCGTGATGATCCAAATGTGTAATTTCATTCTGAGTATATTGGCGAATGAAGTAATAGTTCGCGTCATTTCTGAATATTACATACCATTTTGCAAGCAACGGTAAGTGCGACTCCTCTGACGGAAGACAAATTCTTGAGTGTTGTGCAGAATTTGATACACTTGCCAAATCTGTGTTGTTGGAAGAAACTATATACTTCAACGAACGAGCATTTTGTAGGCGACCTAAAAATCCCTTCCAACTCCCAGCAAGAAAACAAAGAATATTAACAAACAAATCTCCAGGCAGTCTTTTCAACCAACCAAAGCATTGAACACAGGGGGAACACTAATCAGAAGATACTTGTTTTTTATTTTCTTGTCTGAGTTTTTGTTGGCTAACAAAGTTTTTGTTCACTCAAAACTGATGTCACATAAAACCATTCTCTTGTCTTTCAATTGGGCTCCAATGACATCTCTAAGTTGTCTTACATGTCCATGACCAAGAAAATTACAACGAAGGCACCTTAAAGCCCAACTCTTTGATGATAGAGAGAAATGGGAATAAGTATTTAAAATCAACGTTGGAGGATGACAGTAAAATCTTCCATAGATTTTGATTTAATTCGTCTTAATGGCAGATGCCCTCGATATTTTCACTTATTAATGCCAATCTTTTCGAATATGTGCATTGAATAGTCACTAATAGCACATATTGACATTCCCATATCCAAGCAAATTCTTAGATATAACAACCTGTAACATACGCACAATACTAAAGGGGGACATGACATCAACACCTCTGTGGATGGAAACGTGGTAGTACAAGATTTCACTGTTACTATGATGATGCCTTTAAAAAACTAAAATAGGCAACATTTTTTGCAAATTCAAAATGCACGCAAAATAAATTATAGGATCCCATAATATTCACTTGTTTATGCATTTTAATGGGAGATGTCCTCGAGCTTTTCGCTTATTAAAGCCCATATTTTTGAACCTGTTTGGTCGGTTGTGACTTTTAAAAGCATAATTAATGTGCATTGGGAAGGGTGGAAGGTGGCGTGGATGGAGGGGATAGGAAAAATTATTTTAAACTTTTATGAACCCGAGAACGCATGAAACCACGAAACTTTGAAGACTCGACTAAGTATGGAAAGGCAAGTCGGATAGACGGAGTCATTGTAGGTAAAGGCAAGGTTGCGAGTTCGAATAGTCCGAGGTTGAATTGTAGAGCACAAAAGTTTTGGGTGCAAGATGTATACCTTGAACACGGGTTACCAGAGTTTGATAGCACCTATCCGCGAACTGCGTTCATAAAATTGGCTAAGTATGCAAATGAATGAAAGTCGATCGGGCTCGTGATGTGAAGATATAGATGGAGATGACAATTTTCCAGTTCGCTATACCAGGAACCCGCGAGCACAGAAACGTGACAAAGTATAGAACTAGAAATGCATAACAAAGGGTAAGAACAAAAGGGGAAAATGGGCAAGTTTAGAAGAAATTGGATAAACATGCAAATGAACGCTGGTTGGTCAGACTCGTGATGAGAAGATATAGATGAAGATGACAATTTTTCAACTGGCCACCCCGGGAACCCACGACCACATAAACGTGGCAAACTATAGAACCATAAATGCATAATAGACGAGAAGAACAAAAGGAAAAAATGGGAAAGTTTACAAGAGGAAAAAGAAAGGGATAGAAGAACTTTATCGCTCACACAGCAACACCTACTCTCATAACTATGAACCCATAGAAATACATTAACCATGGGAAAAATATCGTCAGCTATGAAATATAGTTGGAGCCCGACAAACTCTGGTTCAGGCCATAAGAAATGTAAGCAAACAAGAGCAACCAAAAAATAACAACCCAGTTAAGAAGCACCAAAAGGCCCAATTGCATCTACGGGACCTGAAAACTGCAAATTTGAATCAAACAACAACAAGCAGCATCCAGGGAAGCAAGAAGCAGGCACCAACCAGCCGACCAGGAAATTCACTGCACACAAGATTGTATCAAAAAACTCGGAGGAAAATGTATTGTAATACATTTTTTAACCAAATATTTCAGGCTGTGAGACCTGTCAGGTAAAATTCAAAGCTAGTAGGACCGTCCAAAGGCCTACCACTGTGCAAGCAATTAAGAAAGGTACGGTTTTCCTGGTTGGTATTTTTCAATACTGGGAGCCATAAAAATCCTCTTGCATTCCATCTTTGTATGTGATTACTACGACCAGAGAATCAGAACTATAATGTTTTCTTCGTCTCGTTCCTGATCGCCAATGTTCGACCCAAAACCTGCCTCCATCAAAGCCACAACGACACATAGGAAAATGGAATCGTATATTCTCCTCACATACAAAGATGTTTTGCAAGAGGATTTCGACCCAGGCAGCCCCAACAGTCAAAGTTCCCACCTGCATACTGCAGATAGAAAGCGAAGCTAATCACGGCACCCAAACCCTCCCATCAACGGAGAACGATAGAAGGCCAATGTTGGACACAGAACCTACCTCTGTCACAACCACAGTGAAGTATCGCAAAAGGAAATCATATTTTATCCTTGCATACAAAGATGTTCTTCAAGATGATTTCGACTCAGACATCCCAAGGAGTGAAATTTCCCACCTGCAAACTGCAAATAACAAGCAAAGCTAAACATGACACCCAAACTCGCCCATCAATGGGGAACGACAGAAGGGAAATTCCAATCGTGGTTACAGAACCCCAAGCATGCAAACTACAACAAGACCAACATGCAAACAAGAACAACAACAACAGGCAAATAAGAAATCAATGAAAATGGAAGAAGC
>JZKD02S1619096.1:164402-189090 GCA_000966675.3 Picea glauca
TTGGGTAAGTGAGTACATCAACTTCCCGGGGTCGTAACTTTTGCATACGATCTTCGTTTTAGGCGTGTGATAGCTCGTTGGAAAGGTATTGTCGAGGATATTCATTTTGGGGGCTAAATTATTCCTTTGGCTATCATTGAGAACCTTCATATCGAAAAACCTTCATTTGGACCCTCAAAATGGCCTCGGAAGTTAAAACCTGCTAAAAGTAGTAAATTGCCAAAATGGCTAGAAAACTGTTTTGAGCCATTTGGAAATGATGGGTGGGCACCAATATCCACTTGGATCAGGAGGTGACCTACTGCTGAGAGTGATGAGAAGCGCGGTCTAAGGCTGGGAGGTTCGTGGAAGGTCTGCACACAGTAGGTGGCGTGTGACAATTTCAAAGATAAGTGTCACTATGTTTTGTAATTCTGTAATTAATTAAATATGCATGTTTGTGATTCTTGCAATGTTATCATGAATTCCGTTTTAATCATGAATTATTGTTATTGCCATCGATTTTGAAATGCTAGTAGTAATTTTGTGTTTAACTATAATTAAGCGTTTTAAATTCATTAGAATGCATATTATGTTACAGTAGTGTTTTTCCGCAAAGTTAGTGGCGTTGGCCTGGTCACGAGGGGGATGACAGCCGAGGAATGCTACACCACCTATTCAATATCATGCCCATGCTATTAATTTGCATCCAGGAAGTGTACATTCAATCTTCCATGTTTCTTTCTTAAACAATATAATCGATGACAAGATCCCAGTCCAAACTATTTTACAAGAGAAAAATGGAGAAGGGAAAATCATACTAGAACTAGAAACAATCCTTGAAACAAGTGTTAAGCAATTGAGAAATCGAACAATCATTGAATATCTCATCAAATGAAAGAACCTACCAGTGGAAAAGGTCACATGGGAAGATGAGTTCTTCATGCAAACACACCCATACTTAGTCAGGTGTTGAGAAAAACACTTGTTCGAAGGGAAGGGGCATGTTAATCCCTAGACAAAGCCCCATGTTAAACATAAAACCGATTATTAAGTTATTACATTTTTAGTGTTATATTAGAAGTTCAGCTAGAACCTTTCATTATAATTGTACCCTTTGTCTCCTATATATATACCAAGGAGACCTAGTCTTGGGATCATCTTATCTTGTTTTGTACATTGAATGTATTGTAAAAGGAGGAGGTTTCCCCCTTGAAGTGGACTACTATTCATTGACTTTTTATCATTATCAAGGCGTTGGTTCATAATAGACGTTTATTAACTGTGATTAACTCCAGTTGGCCATTATTGATTATGAGTGACTTTGGTTGATTATAAGGAACTATGGTTGATTTTTAACCATTATAATTGACTCTAGTTTACCATGGTTGGTTGTGGGTGACTTTAGTTGATTATAGGTGACTATGGTTGGCTTTGGTTGACTTTATTGAATATGGTAGGGTTTGGCTTACTATAGTTGAATATGGTTTACTTTATTGATAATTGTTGACTTTTGTAGACCTTGGTTGATTATGGTGTACTATTGTTAGTTTGATTAACAATAGTTGACTTTAGTGGACTTTGTTTGACTATGGTTTATCCATGTTTACTACGGTTGATTATGGTTGACTGTACTTAATTAGGTGAGTATGGTTGACTTTAGTTGAATATGGTCAAGTTTAGTCAATTTTGATTGACTATTGTTGCCTTTCATTAAGTATAGGTGATTGTTTCACTATTATTGGCTACACGGTGCTTAATTATGCCTGACGTGATTCACCATGATTGAGTGTGCGTGCCTTTAGTCAAACCATGTTGAATATGGTAAGGTTTTGTTATGACTAATTATGATAGAATTGGAATGATTAAGATTTATTTTGGTTTACTATGGTTTCATTGAGAGGAACTTTCTACGATCCATGTGAGTGAAATGTGTCATGTGTGTAACACATGTTAGTGCAAAAAAAAGAATTTATATAAAACAAAAATACAATAAATATAATGTAGGTTCACAATTAAAATAAATATACAATTACGAAATGGGTTCATATTATGTTGGCCCATATAATATTTTAGAAAACTAAAACTAAAGTAATAATAATAATGTTGGAAAGGATAACTCCGTTGGGAAATTTCATTGGTATTTTTTTATATTATTTCTTAGTGAATGAATTTGAGATGTCAAGTTTCTAATATCGAGTTGAAAGTAATTAGGTGCATTGCAACAATGTATCATAATTTTAATGTTAATAAATTAAATAAAAAAATTAAGTGAATTGAAAATGAAATACTAAAATGGATCAAATTTTTTGAAGTGTGAATTTTATCATTTAATTTCACATCATGTATTAATTCTTTCATATTAAATAATAAAAAAAATCACACCTTATACTTCGATTTTAATCCTCATTAAATATTTTAAATATTGTGATATATTATGTAGTTATTTATTATTTATTTTAATTATCACTTAAAGTAACATCTCTCCCATTAGCTACTATCATACAAAAATCATAATAATACTTTTACACATTTAAACTAAATAAATACAACTCATTAATTTTTTTAAAAAATATTTATTAACGATCGTACAGTCCATATTTGTCTATATTTGTTTCACATAGCCTTGAGCATAACGATAGATTTGTGCCTCCGACCACATTATACGAGCAACATTCGGAGATGGGGACGTCTCCGACCACATTATACGAGCAACATTAGGAGATGGGACATGTCACATGTGTTTACTTACTTATCGAAGTCTCATTTCTCCACATCATAACTTTAGTTGCTCCACACGTTGAGACGTTTGTGATTTGTATTCATTGTTTATACCATTCTATCTACTTCAACACAATTATTAAGTCCAGTACCAAGCTTGGTTTCCACCTCCTTTTCTTTTGCTAGAGGAATTAATTATCACTTATATTTTTATGGAGTAATAGAGGAGGAACTAATTATCACTTATATTTTTATGGAGTAATAGAGGAGGAACTAATTATCACTGTGTGATCATCCTCTACATGCTTATGATATTTTTATGGAGTAATAACGGATATGAGTGTTAAGAATCTTTAGTTCTTTGTTTAATTCTTTTGTTCACTGTTGCATGAGGTAATAATTTAATATAAGAAAGCATTTCATAGATACTCTTAGCATGTAGCATCTTTATTATTATTTTTCACACTACACAAGATTTTTTTAGTAGAAAATTAGCTCAATTATATTAATAAAAATATATTTTTTTTACATCTTCAAGACCCCACTAATGTTCAGAGCAGTACATTTCAAAGACCATGCTCAGAAATCATATCACAAACATCCCCAGAATTACAACAAAACCAGCACGCAGGCTGTAAAAGGAGAAACAATGCTAGGCTAAATAACCCAACAAAACCACGAGAGGAGAAACAAAGCTGGGCTAAAAACCCCAACAAAACCCCTAAGCACCTCAAAAACTCCATCTTAAAGAAACAACAGACACCCGGAAGCGAGCCCTCGAAAGCATGAAGAAATCACCGACAAGGAAACGGAGCCGCAGCCGAACAAGTAGGTGTAGACGAGCATACAATGCTCTGCCACCAAACATCGCCTTGGCCTCGAGACACATGTCGCCCCCCTGCTGAGCACCATGCCGCCTCCATCGCCACCCCCTAAAACCTTCGAAGACCCTTGTCTGCATGCTCTGGTAAGGTCTTCCTCGGCCTCTAGACACCGCAACCCACCGCAAACCCTTACTCGGTCTAGAAAGGTGCACCGCAACCTCTAGACGCAACCACTAAAAGGTCGCGGCCAACCGCAGATGGAAAACCCTACCACTGAGCTCGAGACTGCCACCGCCGCCGCTCTCGCTAGAAGGGACCAAGCCCGCACTTCTACAACAATATCAGGGTTGCAGCTAGTGAAGCCTAGCTGCAGAGCCCACGGGGAAAACCTAAACCGACTCTCAAAATCACCAATATCACAAAATCACAAACTCTGAAATTTTCCAATCACACTCTCACTCTCACTACACAAGCTACAAAGTCTTTCTTTAAACAATCACATTTTATTTTATGTTTAACATTGGTATACAAACTCTACACAAGCTACAAAGTCTTTCTTTAAGAAAAAAATCATAAATAAAAATATTTATATTCCATGCACGTAATATTATTTTTTTTTTAAAGATAAATCTTCCAAATACCCACACATAAAATTAGATTTAAAAAAAAAGAAGTCCAATGTCATCAAAAATAGTGTGAAAACTACATGACACGACAATCCACCACACTTAATTACATTTTTATATTATTAAAAATATTAATTTACAAAATCTCACCGAAAATATTGGTGAGATTCAACTTGAAGTGCATATGGAATTGGCCATAGTAGAGGTTCAACTTTCATATTAGTTGCAGAATGCGGTTGAAGGGTTTAACGTCTATATATCTGTTTCTGCACGAGAAACGATTGAGGTTGACGACTCACGAGACAATTTGTCGGATTTAGCATTGCATCTTGTCCTCTACTTGCAGTCCATACTCTGTATACCTCTGCACTCCATGTGAATGCTCTTAAAAAAGCACTGTATTTGAATACCTGTGCACTTAAAAAAGCACTGTTTTTGAATACATGTGCAGTCCATGTGAAAGCCAATAAGACATGTGAGCCCAAACTTCGAAGCTGCTTTTAGGTTGGCGTGCCTCACACGGCAGAGAATCTTGTCGTTTGCTTGCACTCCATACTCTGTACACTGCAGCCCATGGGTGTTGAACCCCACAAACAATTATTTTATTGGGCAGTGGCCGACAAAGACCATTACTTGATTGTATGCAACTAGCGGTTCAGATTGTATTCGGTGAATGTAATCTTTTTTCATATTAGTTGCAGGGTCAAAGCTGTGGTTTCCCCTCTCTTGCAATTATATCTCGTATATAGAACAAACAAGTGTCATCTCATACATATAATGATCTACGCCTCGGGTTCTAACAGTCTTAATTTCCCTAAGTAGAGGATCGGGGCTAAAGGGTTTTATTTACCTAATAAAAAGCGAGGGGAACACATTCATTTGGTTTCTCGGTGAATGTAATCTCTTTTCATATTAATTGCAGAATCACCTATCTTTGCACTCCAATATATATGTCGGAAGAAACGATTGAAGTTGACGAGACAATTTGTCGGATTTAGCGTTACTTACACGACATTGTCCTTCACCTGCACATTATCCCTGTAATTTGACGCACTGTGGGACATATTTTCATTTTCAAGACATATTTGACTGTAGGTTTTAAATATACTTTGTATTTTCATTTTCAAAACATATTTGACTAGGTTTTAAATATACTTTATATTTTCATTTTCAAAACATATTTTAAATATAAAACGTACAAAGTGACTTGTAAAACATATTTTACAGTGACTGTAGGTTTTGAATATAAAACGTACAAAGTGACTTGTAAAACATATTTTACAGTGGGTTTTAAATATAAAATGTAGTTTAGTTCATTCGGATCCAACCACTTCGTACACGATGCAAGGGCATTAATTATCCAAAATTCTATGTATTTTGAAAGGGATTTAATCCATTGTGTTACGACATATTTGATTGGGCAATAATCGCTCAATCAAATAAGAAAAGCGTGCCAAAAATAGACGCGGATAAATAATAATAGGTTAATGTTAGAATTCTGCGGGATAAATAATAGGTTAATGTATTATTTTCCAAAATTTGTATGTATTTGGCAAGTGGATTCCATGCTTCTTTGTACTATTATAATTGATAAGTGAGAATGGTTAGTAATAAAGAAAAGTATGTAAAAAATAGATGTGGGATAAATAAGTGTTGTATGGTAGCGTAGTCCTTGTCAGGTTGGAATGGGAAAAATGCACTGTTATGGTGGGATCGAGTACAAACACGTGGGAAGAAGCTTGAAGTACATGTGGTATCCATGTAGAGGATGACTTTGTGTCAGCGTGTCACTGGTCAGCGAAAAGACATTTGGCTTGTAGATGACCCCCTAAGGTTAATATGCGAACAAGGCAATTTTTTCATGGGGTATGTATAGTTCAAACATGGGACTTAGAAAATTTATGTCTAAATGACTAAGGTTCCTGGAAAAAGGGACTAGGAAGCACATATATTAAACACTCAAATATAATAAACACAATTTCCTGACATCCAGCATAGTTGAAGGCAAAACAATTTAACATTTCTGAATTTGTTTTCTTCGAAATCTATCAAATATTAATAATATCTTGCAACAAATGTTCCTGGAAAAAAGGAACAGGAAACACACACAGTAACATTCAAAAATAATAAACACAATTTCGTGACATCCATCATAGTTGAAGGAATAACAATTTAGCATTTCCGAATTAGTTTTCTTTGAAATTTATCAAAAATTAATAATGTTTGTTACATATTTCTGGAATCTGTTCCATATTTCTGGAAATTTAAATGTGTTTGTCATATACACTGGGATTGGGGCTCCCGCGGACCATAAAAGAAATAATTACTAGAATTAGGACTGTAGAAAGATGAAGTGCGCGACGGTAGAGAGGAAGACCTGAAAAGAAAAAATTGGAAGTTATTCGTCTTTGGTTAGCGATTTTTATTTAAAGAGGTATAATAACTGGATTGATAAAGAAAACAAGATGACATCAATATAGACTTACTATGAAGCCGACGCGTTTTTGTTGGTGTCGTCGACGGTCGCTGGAGTCGTGCCAGCTGGTTGTTGCCCTTCGTCGATGAGCATGTCCATTCTCCATTTGAACCATTCTTCAATGTAGCTTCTCATGGGGGCGACGTTGATTTCATCCTGGATTTCTATGTCGAGAAGCTCATTTTCTAATTTCCTTAGATCCATAGAAATACTATACAGAGCCTGTTCAATTTCTTCATTGTGTGCCGAATAGTCCAATAGCCAGTTCTCGTTCTCATCTACACGATATTCAACTGTGCCATAAAACTTTTCAAAAGACAACCCCTTTAAAATATCAAGTTGTTCATCGAAGGCTTCTTTGGTCATTGACAAGGATTTGAGGATTAAGTTTGATATGGCTTGTTCACATGATTCGACAATGAGTTGCAAGTTCTTAACTTTCTTTTGTTAGCATCCTTTTATTTTTTTGGTGCACTTTGGGGAGGGGAGACCCTCTTGTCTTCTTTTCAGATCCGAGTTCTTGATGGCATGGTTGGAAAAAGGGGTCAGTATATGTTCATAGAAACGTTGATCATCTTTTAAATTCGTCTACAAATGTTCGTGCAAATCATTTTCTCTCTTTCGAAAGGAAGCTATATTTTGTGATGTTTCACAGGCTTCAGTAACTAGCTGCATTCTTTTCTTGATGTTATTCTCTACAATGGTTCTACACGATATGAGGAAGCTAGATGATCCTTTTAACTTGGCTGCAGGGGTAGCAGGCATGGTTTTTGCTAAAGGAATGGCAAAGTCGGGGGTAGCAATGAAAGCCTCCTCCAATTCCTTGACGCGGTCATTCAGTCTGGCATTCTCCGCTTCAATTCCTCCAATGGAATCATCAAGAGAATCACCAGTTACGCGGTGAAATAGGGAGATTTGGGACAACTGCATTTTCCTAAAATTAATCTCTGTACGAGATTTGTCTTTCTTATTTGTTACATCTCTCTTTTCAATGACCATATTTTTAGATTGGCTGTCAAAAATAGTGCTCTGGAATACGATGGATTCATCTTCATCAAAAATGTCAGTCTCAGCAATTTCAATTGTGGAACTATGGTGCATGGCATCTATGGATGGGCCAACTTTGTGCATGTGCTCAATTTCAACTTCTTCAAGTTGCATCTGCTCACTTTCAATTTCGAGTTTGTCCCCCTGCCCTACAATGTTTTTTCTTTTCTTCCTCAGGGGAACTTTGTGAGAACTATCAATTTTTGTGCGAGGAGGGTTCTTGTCTCCTCCTCCGTTTGAATATTTCTGTGTTTCTTTCTTACTGGGGTGGGCCGTTGAAATGATGCTCCGTGATTTTTTTCTCTTGGGAGTGTTGGTGGGGGATTGGACACTCTTCTCTACGGATACTTTTCCCTGTTGTCTGTACAACTCAGTTGCGCTTTGCAATGTCTCTACGTCGCAATCGCCAGAAGCAGGAGTGTTGTCGTCACTGTCTCTGTCTTCGACTAGGCATCTATTGATAAAAGAGCTACTAAAGCCATATGATAGTAAATGCTCTCGAAAAATCCCATTAGGTCGAACCCTTTTATCCTTTCAGCATATGCCAGGTTCAAGTTCCTGAAATGGCCTGCAAATTCGTTAATGTTGTTGATGTTTCTGCACACGAAGTCCCCGGCTTTCCAGGGCAGAGGAATGAACTATTTTTTTTTCTTGTCATGGAAAAAATGCAACCAGTGTTTGTATTGCCTTGCTATTTCTGTAACAAACATCTTATCCGTGACGTGGCATGGAAGGAAAGCAAGATTTTCTTTGGAGCCAAAGAGCATTAGCACATTGTGATTTTCCTTTTGTTCAAGTGTTCCCTTCTTGTTCAAAAACTTGGTTGCCTGACCAGACATCCGAGGAGCATTCTTTCCTAATAAGAAATATTTGAAAATTGAGACAAAGCCATTAAAAACCTCATAAAAACAATGGGAGGCCTTGTGCCTCCAGAGGGCCTGATACCAGAATGTTACTAGATCGAATTCATAGTTTATTTTCTTGGAAAGAGAGAGTTTTGAAAACAGGCAACAATGCACTATTGCGAAAATCAAGTAGGAAGACATATAAAATTTATTCGATTCTTTGAATCATGATAGCTAGGAACATATTTCAATGGAAATTAGCTTCCCCCAACTGAAAATGAATTGTTCCTTGACTGTGAAGTACAAAATATAAATAACCATACGGGAAACCCTTGTCGAGGATTCATGTCCCGTTATTATTGTAAACAACCAAGCAATTTCTCGGAATGGATTTCTAAAGGAACTTACCTGCAACTTTGTGATATCTTCAGGAACTGTTGTCATCTCTTCAAGGAACTCGACTAAGATGTCCAACCCGCTATCATGTTTTTCTAGGAACTGCTTGCATTCTTGTCTTTTGAAGGTCAATGTTGGCTCTGGCAATTGTAACATCTTGCGGAAGACGTGAGGTGACAAAGAAAAAAAATAATGGTTGCACAGTCAAATAATTCTTTGGCTTGAAATATATTTTTCGACGCACCAAGAGACCAACTCCTTACAATCAAAAACCTCAGGGACGCAGCCTGCACGAGCAATTCCAGAGGTCCAAATCACTTCGTTTTGGGCGGAATGGGATGAATAGTAAGAGTATGCCTTGGACCACTGGAAGTTCTGGTCCTCACGTCCGAAGATATTGACTGTATCTCCACAAAAGTGTTGTCGACTTGCTGCCATAAGTTTACAAGAACATGTGTTTGCTCCAGACGATGTTTGAAATGAAGAGATGGAAGGGATAATATAAAGCTGTGCAAATCTTGGTCCAATGCATGCGAACGAGAGATTTCCTTGAGACTTTCGCTCATTAATGACAATTTCGACGGTTGTTGCATGATGCGTTGTTAGGATTAAAGACTAGTAATTGCATACATAGAAGTGCGAACATGGTGGACACGACAATGAGCAGTTAAGCATTGGAGATTTCCTAAACAGGCTAACGTGATGACCCGTGTTTGAGATGAACAATCGGAAGGGACAATATAAATCTGTGCAGATATTGGTTTAATGCATATTAATGGGAGATCTCCTCGATCATTTCGCTCATTAATGAAAATTTTGACGGTTTCTGCATGGTTAGTTGTTAGCATGAAAGGTTACTAATTGAATATTAAGAAAAAAGTATGAAGGTCGCAGGGACTAGAAAGAGCAATTAAGGAGTGTCTAATTATCGAAATTGATCGGGAAGGCTTCAAAACAAGGTTACAAGGGACAACTGTTGGAGGCGAGGGCGCGAGGGTCAAATTGTATGTCTCAGAGAGGACTTGATAGAACAGTCCAGAGGTCTATTTGTATATCGCGGAAATCAAATATGTCTTGAAGTTGACGAGAAAATTTGTCGGATTTAGCGTTACTTACATGACATTGTCCTTCACCTGCAGATCATCCCTATAATTTGACACCCTGTGGGACGTATTTTCATTTTCAAGACATATTTGACTGTAGGTTTTGAATATACTTTGTATTTTCATTTTCAAAACATATTTGACTGTATAAAACGTACAACGTGACTTGTAAAACATATTTTACTATGGGTTTTAAATATAAAACGTAGTTTAGTTCATTCGGATGCGACCACTTCGTACACGATGCAACATGTGTTGTTGTTGCCTGAACATATTTGATTGGGCATTAATTATCCAAAATTCTATGTATTTTGAAAGTGATTTAATCCATTGTGTTACGACATATTGGATTGGGCAATAATCACCCAATCAAATAAGAAAAGCGTGCCAAAAATAGACGCAAGATAAAAAATAATAGGTTAATGTTAGAATTTTGCGGGAGAAATAATAGGTTAATGTATTATTTTCCAAAATTTGTATGTATTTGGCAAGTGGATTTCATGGTTTTTTGTACTATTATAATTGATAAGTGAGAATGGTTAGTAATAAAGAAAAGTGTGCCAAAAATAGATGTGGGATAAACAAGTGTTGCATGGCAGCGTAGTCCCTGTCAGGTTGGAATCGGAATAAATGCACTCTTATGGTGGGATCAAGTACAAACACAGGGGAATCATCTTGAAGTACATGTGGTATCCATGTACAGGATGACTTTGTGTCAGCGTGTCATTGGTCAGCAAAAAGACATTTGGCTTGTAGATGACCCCCTAAGGTTAATATGCGAACAAGGCAGTTTTTTCCTGGGGTGTGTATAGTTCAAACATGGGACTTAGAAAATTTCTGTCTAAATAACTTGCAAGAAAGGTTTCTGGAAACAGGGACCAGGAAGCACAGATATTAAACATTCAAATATAATAAACACAATTTCCTGACATCCAACATAGTTGAAGGAAAAAAAATTTAACATTTCCGAATTTGTTTTCTTCGAAATCTATCAAATATTAATAATGTATTGCAACAAATGTTCCTGGAAAAAGGGAACAGGAAACACACACAGTAACATTCAAAAATAATAAACACAATTTCGTGACATCCATCATAGTTGAAGGAAAAAAAATTAGCATTTCTGAATTAGTTTTCTTTGAAATTTATCAAAAATTAATAATGTTTGTTACATATTTCTGGAATCTGTTCCATATTTATGGAAATTTAAATGTGTTTGTCATATAGACTTGGATTGGGGCTCCTGTGGACCAAAAAAGAAATAATTACAAGAATTAGGACTGTAGAAAGACGAAGTGCACGACGGTAGAGAGGAAGACCTGAAAAGAAGAAATTGGAAGTTATTCGTCTTTGGTTAGAGATTTTTATTTAAAGAGGTATAATAACTGGATTGATAAAGAAAACAAGATGACATCAGTATAGACTTACTGTGAAGCCTATGCATTTTTGTTGGTTTCGTTGACGGTCGCTGGAGTTGTGCCAACTGGTTGTTGCCCTTCGTCGATGAGCATGTCCATTCTCCGTTTGAACCATTCTTCAATGTAGCTTCTCATGAGGGCGACATTGATTTCATCCTGGATTTCTATGTCAAGAAGCTCATTTTCTAATTTCCTTAGATCCATATAAATACTATACAGAGCCAGTTCAATTTCTTCATTGTGTGCCGAATAGTCCAGTAGCCAGTTCTCGTTCTCATCTACATGATATTCAACTATGCCGTAAAACTTTTCAAAAGACAACCCCTTTAAAATATCAAGTTGTTCATCGAAGGCTTATTTGGTCATTGAAAAAGATTTGAGGATTAAGTTTGATATGGCTTGTTGACATGATTCGACAATGAGCTGCAAGTTCTTAATTTTCTTTTGTCAGCATCCTTTTATTTTTTTGGTGCACTTTGGAGAGGGGAGACCCTCTTGTCTTCTTTTCCGATCTGAGTTGTTGATGGCATGGTTTGGAAAAAGGGGTCAGTATATGTTCGTAGAAACGTTGATCATCTTTTAAATTCGTTTACAAATGTTAGTGCAAATTATTTGCCCTCTTTTGAAAGGACGCTATATTTTGTGATGTTTCACAGGCTTCAGTAACTAGCTGCATTCTTTTCTTGATGTTATTCTCTACAATGGTTCTACACGATATGAGGAAGCTGGAGGATCCTTTTAACTTGGTTGTAGGGGTAGCAGGCACGGTTTTTGCTAAAGGACTGGAAAAGTCGGGGGTAGCAATGAAAGCCTCCTCCAATTCCTTGACGCGGACATTCATTCTAGCATTCTCCGCTTCAATTCCTCCAATGGAATCATCAAGAGAATCACCAGTTACGCGGTGAAATAGGGAGATTTGCGATGGTCGCATTTTCCTAAAATTAATCTCTGTACGAGATTTGTCTTTCTTATTTGTTACATCTCTCTTTTCAATGACCATATTTTTAGATTGGCTGTCAAAAACAGTGCTCTGGAATACGATGGATTCATCTTCGTAAAAAATGTCAGTCTCAGCTATTTCAATTGCGGAACTATGGTGCATGGCATCTATGGATGGGCCAACTTTGTGCATGTGCTCAATTTCAACTTCTTCAAGTTGCATCTGCTCACTTTCAATTTCGAGTTCGTCCCCCTGCCCTACAATGTTTTTTCTTTTCTTCCTCAGGGGAACTTTGTGAGAACTATCAATTTTTGTGTGAGGAGGGTTCTTGTCTCCTCCTCCATTTGAATATTTCTGTGTTGCTTTCTTACTGGGGTGGGCCGTTGAAACGATGCTCCGTGATGTCTTTCTCTTGGGAGTTTTGGTGGGGGATTGGACACTCTTCTCTACGGATACTTTTCCCTGTTGTCTGTACAACTCAGTTGCGCTTTGCAATGTCTCTACGTCGCAATCGTCAGAAGCAGGAGTGTTGCTGTCACTGTCTCTGTCTTCGACTAGGCATCTATTGATAAAAGAGCTACTAAAGCCATCTGATAGTAAATGCTCTCGAAAAATCCCATTAGAGTTGAACCCTTTTAGCCTTTCAGCATATGCCAGGTTCAAGTTCTTGAAATGGTCTGTGAATTCGTCAATGTTGTTGATGTTTCTGCACACGAAGTCCCCAGCTTTCTAGGGCAGAGGAATGAACTATTTTTTTTTCTTGTCATGGAAAAAATGCAATCAGTGTTTGTATTGCCTTGCTATTTTTGTAACAAACATCTTATCCGTGACGTGGCATGGAAGGAAAGCATGATTTTCCTTGGAGCCAAAGAGCATTAGCACATTGTGATTTTCCTTTTGTTCAAGTGTTCCCTTCTTGTTCAAAAACTTGGTTGCCTGGCCAGACATCTGGGGAGCATCCTTTCCTAACAAGAAATCTTTGAAAACTGAGACAAAGCCATTAAAAACATCATAAAAACAATTGGAGGCCTTGTGCCTCCAGAGGGCCTGGTACCAGAATGTTACTAGATCGAATTCACAGTTTATTTTCTTGGAAAGAGACAGTTTTGAAAACGGGAAACAATGCACTATTGCAAAAATCAAGTAGGAAGACATATAAAATTTATTTGATTCTTTAAATCGTGACAACTGGGAACATATTTCAATGGAAATTAGCTTCCCCCAATCGAAAATGAATTGTTCCTTGACTGTGAAGTACAAAATATAAATAACCATACGAGAAACGCTTGTCGAGGATTCCTGTCCCGTTATAATTGTAAACAACCAAGCAATTTCTCGGAATGGATTTCTAAAGGAACTTACCTGCAACTTTGTGATATCTTCAAGAACTATTGTCATCTCTTCGAGGAACTTGGCTAAGATGTCCAACCCGCTATCATGTTTTTCTAGGAACTGCTTTCATTCTTGTCCTTTGAAGGTCAATGTTGGCTCTGGCAATTTTAACATCTTGCGGAAGACCTGAGGTGACAAAGAAACAAAAGAATGGTCGCACAGTGGAATAATTCTTTGTCTTGAAATATATTTTTCGACGCACCAAGAGACCAACTCCTTACAGTCAAAAAACTCAGGGACGCAGCCTACATGAGAGATTCCAGAGGTCCAAATCACTTCATTCTGGGCGGAACGGGATGAATAGTAAGAGTATGCCCTGGACCACTGGAAGTTCTAGTCCTCACGTCCGAAGATATTGACTGTATCTTCACAAAAGTGTTGTCGACTTGCTGCCATAAGTTTACAAGAACATGTGTTTGCTCCAGACGATGTTTGAAATGAAGAGCTGGAAGGGATAATATAAAGCTGTGAAAATCTTGGTCCAATGCATGCGAACGAGAGATTTCCTCGAGACTTTCGCTCATTAATGACAATTTCGACGGTTGTTGCATGATGCATTGTTAGGATTAAAGACTAGTAATTGCATACATAGAAGTGCGAACATGGCAGACACAACAATGAGCAATTAAGCATTGGAGATTTCCTGAACAGGCTAATGCGACAACCCCTGTTTGAGATGAACAATCGGAAGGGACAATATAACTCTACGCAGATATTGGTTTAAAGCGTATTAATGGGAGATCTCCTCGAGCATTTCACTCATTAATGAGAATTTTGACGGTTTCTGCATGGTGAGTTGTTAGCATGAAAGGTTACTAGTTGAATATTAAGAAAAAAGTATGAAGGTTGCAGGGACGATAAAGAGAAATTAAGGAGTGTCTAATTATCGAAAGCGATCGGGAGGGCTTCAAAACAGGGTTTCAAGGGACAACAGTTGGAGGTGAGGGTGCGAGGGTCAAATTGTATGTCTCAGAGAGGACATGATAGAATAGTCCAGAGGTCTATTTGTATATCGCGAAAGTATATCGCGAAGGTCTATTTGTATATCGTGGAAGTCTAGGTAATGTTTGCCAGACACGGAACAATGGAGGTGCAAACATGAGCAGGCTATCTAGGAACCCACAATTGAAAAAGTGGTTCAAGTATGGAATAGAGAAACTAGTGGGCGGATTCATTTTTGTCAATAAATTGAAACTTGTAATATATATCCCATTGAACCTTGGTCGGGTACAGTAAATAGTGACTAAGAATTGGAGATTTCGTGAACCTGCCAACCCGAGGAACCGCGAAAGAGATTCCATGAAATGTGCAAGTATGGAAAGTCGTCGAATGGGCTTCATACTTAGGGTGACAATGGTTCCCCAAGTGACGTGACTTCCCGAGGTTCAAGTTGTATATCGCGGAACTCCATGAATGCAAAATGTGTACCACAGAAGAGGGGATGATATGAGAGTTCGGCGGTCAATTTGTATGTCATACCCTTTCGCTCATTAATGACATGTTTAAGGTTCATGCATGATGAAGTGCTAGCATTAAAGCTTGCTAATTGCATTTCCAGAGAGTATGAAGGTGGTGAGGACAGGGAATAGCAAGTAGGAATGGCTAATTATCGAAAGTAGTTGGCGACGCTTCGTAATAGGGCTACAAGATACAACCAGCATAAGTGGGGGGGCCAGGGTCAAATTGTATCTCTTGGGAGTGTTGACTACAGAACATTTAACATGGAAGAGGACATGATGGTGCATTCCTGCGGACAAATTGTATATCGCAGAACTGTGGGTACTGTTTGCTAGTCGTGGAACATTGGAAACACAATCCTGAGCCCGACAGTCCATCAACCCGCAATGAAAAAAATGTGTAAGTATGAAACAGGGAAAGGGCAGGGCAGGCTCGATACATAACACATGTACAATTCCATGGAGATACATCCAACCTGGGGCTAAGTATTGAAACGAATGACGGATGGTTGGGCTCGTGACGGGCCATTCCAGCGGACAAATTGTATATCGTGGAACTCTGGGCACTGTTTGCAAGTCGCGGGAGATTCGAAACACAATTTCGAGGACGTCAATACGGGAACCCGCAATCGAAAAAGTGTCCAAGTATTGAATAGGGAAACGCTGGCCTGGACTTGTTTTTGCTAATATATTGAAATTTGTAATAGCTTTGCCATTACCTGGCAATATCTTCTTTACATGTTTCTGGACAAGTTATGTAGGGATGGTTAGACCTCAAGACTTTTTTCATATTAATGACATTCTTTATGATTGTTGCATGATGGCATTTTAGTATTAAACCTTTGGCATTGCATATTTGGAAAGAAGTACAAGGATGGCCGAAATAGGAAATAGTGTCTAGGAATTGGAGATTTCGTGAACCCGCCAACACGAGTTTCCGAAATATGGTGACAAGGTCTCCCCAGAAGACGTGAGGAGCCGACGATCAAATTGTATCTCTCATAACATTTGAATGCATAATCTGTAACATGGAAGAGGGGACGATGTCAGAGTCTGGCAGTCAATTTGTATATGGCGGACGTCCGGGTGCCAATTTTTTCGTACCGGTGTGTTTAGTTGTCAATAATAAGACCATAATTAATGTATATTAGGAAGGACGTGAAGTCAGTGGGGATGGAAGGCAGGGACATATACTTTGAAACATTTGTGACACTTGGTAGAGTGAAGATTGCGAGTTCGAGGAGTCTGCGGTGGAATCGTAGATCACGAAATTTTTGAGTGCAAATATATATATATATATATATATATATATATATATATATATATATCACGTAACAAGAAGAAACAGAGTTCAAAAGAATCAACCCAACAACCGTGGCCATAAAATTGGCTAAGTATGGAAAGGAACAATAGTTGGTCGGATTCGTCATGTGAGGATATAGATGGAGATGAATATATGTCATCCTGCCAACGCTGGAACCCGTGATCATAGAAAGATGACTAAGTATATAACTAGAAAGCGATAATAGACGGGAAGAATAAAAGGGAAAAATGGCTAAGTATCTCACAGTAGAGCATCTACTGTCCATTTATTAATGCCAATCGTTTCGAACCCCTGGTGAGTTATTACTAGTAAAAGCATAAATTGCAAATCACAGAAGTTCTTTGGGTGCAAGATGTATATGATGGAACATGGGACATAAGTGTTGGATACCACAAACCTGGGACCCAGTGGTTAGATAATTGGCTAAGTATTGGAAGGGACCGCCATCGGTCGGGCTCATGGTGTGAAGATATAGATAAAGATAAGCATCTACCAATCTATGAATCCAGGACGGTTCGCAAATTTCGTTGAAATCCATAAGCAATAGAAAGAAAAATAAACAACGGACGACTGGGCTCATAACGAGGCATTCCAGCAGATAAATTGTATATCGCGGAACTCTGGGCAAGTCGTGGAAGATTCGAAACACAATTTTGAGGCCGTCAATCCGGGAACCCACAATAAAAAAAAAGTGTCCAAGTATGGAATAGGGAAACACTGTCCTAGACTTGTTTTCGCTAATATATTGAAATCTGTAATAGCTCTGCCATTACCTTGGAAGATCTTCTTTGCATGTTTCTGGACAAGTTCTGTAGGGATGGTTAGTCCTCAAGACGTTTTCTTATGAATGATGATCTTTACGGTTGTTGCATGATGGCGTTTTAGTATTAACCATTTGGTGTTGCATATTTGGAAAGAAGTACGACGATGGGAAAAACACGAAACAGTGACCAGGGATTGGAGATTCCATGAACCCGCCAACGTGAGGATCCAAAATAGGGTCACAAGGTCACCCCAGAAGACGTTAGACCCCGATGGTCAAATTGTATCGCTTGCAACATTTGAATGAATAATGTGTAACATGGAAGATGGGATGATGTAGGAGTTTGGAAGACAATTTGTATATGGTGGAGGTCTGGGTGCCAATTGTTTTGTACTAGTGTGTCCAGTTGTCACTAGTAAGACCATAATTAATGTATATTAGGAAGGACGCGAAGTTAGTTGGGATGGAAGGTAGCGACATATACATTGAGACATCTTGCGAGTTCAAGGAGTCCACGGTGAAATTGTAGATCACGAAAATTTTGAGTGCAAGATGTATATCACAGAACAAGAAGCAACAGAGTTTGAAAGCATCAACCCGGTAATCGTGGCCATAAAATTGGCTAAGTATGGAAAGGAACAATGTTCGGTCGGATTCGTCATGTGAGGATATAGATGGAGATGAAGATATGTCAGTCTGCCAACCCTGGGGGCTGGGATCTTAGAAAGGAGACTAAGTATATAACTAGAAAACGATAATGGATGGGAAGAAAAGGGGAAAAGGGCTAAGTATATCACAGAAGAAAATCTACTGTTCGTTTATTAATGCCAATCTTTTCGAACGTCTGCTAAGTTCTCACTAGTAAAAGCATAAATTCCATATCACGGAAGTTTTTTGGCTGCAAGATGTATATGACAGAACAGGGCAAACAAGTGTTGGATACTGCAAACCCGGGACCCGGTGGTCAAATAATTGGCTAAGTACTAGCCAAGAGAGTTTTTATATGTATTCCAATAGTATTCATATTAATATATATTTGTAGATTATTTGTGGTTCAAGTGTAAATCATCTTCCAATTTGCAGGATGTTATTCGGTTTGAAAATTTCTTTGAAACCAATAAGCAATAGAATATATATATATATATGACGCAAAAATTTTGTATATGCATGGATATCATCAAATAGAAGAAGTTGTAATATATGGAAATTATTGAACAGGAACATGACGTCAACACTTGAGTTGCCTTGTAATAGTCATTAATTCATTCTATTTATGGGACCCCGAAGAATGAAAGAAGAACGGGTCATTCCATTTCTTTCTTTAAGTATAAGGTGGGTGCCACATAAGTATAGCACATGATAAATTATTCTTCCATGTAAAATGTAAGGAACGAACATAGTAGAATTTATTTAAATCGAAGTGTTAGGCAGCAAAAACAAAAGCTTGTCGTCCATGTTTAACGACACGAACAAAAAAAAGGGTACAAAATAAAATAAAAAGCAATACCAGAGATTGGAAAAAACCATAAAAAAACCCGCAAATATTCTATATTCAAATAAGTTGGGTTACAAAATACAGTTGAGATTATTTGTTACAATGACTACGATTTGGCCTCCCGCCGACCCAATATATATATGTGTGTGTGTGTGTGTGTGTGTGTGTGTGTGTGTGTACAATAATGGAGCTTTTGGACTGTCTTTTATAGATTTCAACTTGACGATGAAATGCTTGATTCGTAAAAAAAAATGAGTTGAATATCAATTTCAGGTGATGGACTTCATTGATGTTGCCAACTACATCTATCCCAGCTTTTTGAATAGCTTGTCTCTTGTATATATGGCATGCTTGCATTGGTTCCTTTATTTAACATTCCATACTTTGCTAAGTGTTAAGTTCCCTCTGTCATCAAAATCTTGGGGTTTAAGGTTCTTTGTAATGGTCCTGATCATTGACATCGAAGACAACTTAGAAATGCGATTCAGGCTCAATTCAAAGACGAGGGAGTGGTTCTATATGACGTCATCTTTGGGGGAAACAAATCATGTTAGGCAACAAAAGCCGAGACAAAAAAGAAATTCAAGTATGTTTTTTACTGCTATTATCCTTGCATTCGATCATCTGTTTAGTTGAAAATCCTTCCTAAAGATTTGTATGTTGAACTTCTTTGTTTTATTACTGTAAATTAGAAGGGATGTCCAAGGCAGCTACAAAATGTTCCTTTATTGAAGTACATAGCTTCTTCCAGCAACACAGATATGGAAAGTGTATCAAATGTTGTAGATCACATCAGAATATATCGTTCATCGTAGGGGTGGCAGACATGGTGGCCCACAAAATGGTCTGGAATGTTTGGAAGAGATTCCAAATATTACTCCATGCCCAAATACACTTAGAATGAAATTATAAAATTGGATACCCACGAACATGAGAAACTGTATGCGCGTTTGAATCAACATTCTAAAATTACAGAACGTTTTATGCCAAAGATGTAACAAAATTGACAGACAAACAATTTCTATGTCAAAGAGTGTTGAGCGACCATTGGATGTAGTAACAAACTCGACATACAATCCACTTTCGATCACTACTGATAATAATGTCAAGTGTAAGAAGTCGTCATCCCAGGTTCCAAGTAGTTTGACCTTCAGGCATCCAAAGTAAGGGAAACAATAGGAAGATTGACATTAGATGTAAACAACTCTGGAATACACCAGTACATTAAGGTCTCGTCTAAAGAAAGAAATAAAATCATTACATGAATATGGTAGTAAAAGGTGATTTTCAAAAGCCAAATCATTACCTGAACATGTGAAACTTCTTGCAGAAGGTGGTAGTATAAAGTAATCCTCAGAAAGTGTTGCAAAATCCATAATCCAGAACTCCTTCCCATTAACTTTTTCTAGTTACATGTCTATGTAGGCATTATAAAGTTTTGGCAGCGTCGTTCCCTGGTTATATACCCACATTCAAGTAGGAGGGGAATATTCATGCAAAGAGGGGCAAGCTCATCGACTCAGATGAAATCATAAGCACAAGAATAGTAAAAACAAAATGTGCAGTAGCGATAGAAAGTTGATTGTATATGGAGTCTATAACTACATCCAAAGGACAAGAACAAACTTTGACAAAGAATATGGATTTTTGTGAAGTTTGTTACCACACCCACAAGTAGCTCAACAAAATTTGAAATAGAAACTTCTGTAATTTTAGGATGTCGTTTTAACCACCCATACAATTTCCCATACTCGCGACGATCCAAATGTATAATTTCATTCTGAGTATATTGGCGAATGAAGTAATAGTTCGTGTCATTTCCGAATATTCAAGACCATTTTGCAAGCAACAGTAAGTGTGACTCCTCTGAAAGAAGACAAATTCTTGTGTGTTGTGCAGAATTTGATACACTTGCCAAATCTGTGTTGTTGGAAGAAACTATATACTTCAACGAACGATCATTTTGCAGGCGACCTAAAAATGCCTTCCAACTCCTAGAAAGAAAACAAATAATATTAACAAACAAATCTCCAGGCAGGCTTTTCAACCAACCAAAGCATCGAACACAGGGAGAACACTAATCAGAAGATACTTGTTTTTTTTTCCTATCTGAGTTTTTGTTGGCTAACAGAGTTTTTTTCGTTCAAAACTAATGTCACATAAAACCATTCTCTCATCTTTCAATTGGGCTTCAATGGCATCTCTAATTTGTCTTACATGTCCATGACCAAGAACATTATAACGAAGGCACCTTAAAGCCCAACTCTTTGATGATAGAGAGAAATGGGAATAAGTATTTAAAATCAACGTTGGAGGATGACAGTATAATCTTCTGTAGATTTTGATTTAATTCGTCTTAATGGCAGATGCCCTTGATATTTTCGCTTATTAACGCCAATCTTTTTGAATATGTGCATTGAATAGTCACTAATAGCACGTATTAACATTCCCATATCCAAGCAGATTCTCATATATAACAACCTGTAACATACACATAATACTAAAGGGGGACATGACATCAACACCTCTATGGATGACACATTTGTGGATGGCAGCGTGGTAGTACAAGATTTCACTGTTAGTATGATGATGCCTTTAAAAAACTAAAATAGGCAACATTTTTTGCAAATTCAAAATGCACGCAAAATAAATTATAGGATCCCATAATATTCACGTGTTTATGCATTTTAATGGGAGATGTCCTCGAGATTTTCATTTATTAAAGCCCATATTTTTTAACCTGTCTGGTTGGTTGTCACTTTTAAAAGCATAATTAATGTGCATTGACAAGGGTGGAAGGTGGCAGGGATGGAGGGGATAGGAAAAATTATTTTAAACTTTTCTGAACGCGAGAATGCGTGAAACCACGAAACTTTGAAGACTGGACTAAGTATGGAAAGGCAGGTCAGATAGACAGAGTCATTGTAGGTAGAGGCAGGATTGCAAGTTCGAGTAGTCTGGGGTTGAATTGTAGAGCACAGAAGTTTTGGTTGCAAGATGTATACCCCGAACATGGGTTACCAGAGTTCGATAGCACCTATCCGTGAACTGCATTCATAAAATTGGCTAAGTATGCAAACGAACGACGGTCGATCGAGCTCGTGATGTGAAGATATAGATGGAGATGATGATTTACCAGTTCGCTATACCGGGAACCCACAAGCACAGAAACGTGACAAAGTATAGAACCAGAAATGCATAACAAAGGGTAAGAACAAAAGGGAAAAACAAGCAAGTTTAGAAGAAATTTGATAAACATGCAAACAAATGCTGGTTGGTTGGACTTGTGATGAGAAGATATAGATGAAGATGACAATTTTTCAACTGGCCACCCTGGGAACCCACGACCATAGAAACGTGGCAAACTATAGAACCATAAATGCATAATAGACAGGAAGAACAAAAGGAAAAAACGGGAAAGTTTACAAGAGGAAAAAGAAAGGGAGAGAAGAACTTTATTGCTCACACAACAACACCTACTCTCATAACTATGAACCCATAGAAATACATTAACCATGGGAAAAATATCGTCAGCTATGAAATATACTTGGAGCCCGATAAACTCTGGTTCATGCCATAAGAGCTGTAAGCAAACAAGAGAAACCAAAAAATAACAACCCAGTTAAGAAGCACCAAAAGGCCCAACTGCAGCTGCGGGAATTGAAAATTGAAAATTTGAATCAAACAACAAGAAGTAGCATCCAGGAAAGCAACAAGCAGGCACCAACCAGCCGACCAGGAAATTCACTGCACACAAGATTGTATCAAAAAACTCGGAGGAAAATATATTGTAATACATCTTTTAACCAAATATTTTAGGCTGTGAGACCTGCCAGGTAAAATTCAAAGCTGGCAGGACCGTCCAAAGGCCTGCCACTGTGCAAGCAATTAAGAAAGGTACGATTTCCCTGGTTGGTATTTTTCAATACTGGGAGCCATAAAAATCCTCTTGCATTCCATCTTTGTATGTGATTACTACGACCAGAGAAGCAGGATTGTAATGTTGTCTTCATCTCGTTCCTAATCGCCAATGTTCGACCCAAAACCTGCCTCCATCAGAGCCATAATTACGCACATGAAAAGGGAATCGTATTTTCTCCTCATGTACAAAGATGTTCTGCAAGAGGATTTTGACCCAGGCATCCCCAATAGTCAAAGTTACCACCTGCACACTACAGATAGCAAGCAAAGCTAATCACATCACCCAAACCCACCCGTCAACAGAGAATGACAGAAGGCCAATGTTGGACATAGAACCTACCTCTGTCACAACCACAATGACGCATCGCAAAAGGAAATCGTATTTTATCCTCACATACAAAGATGTTCTTCAAGATGATTTCGACTCAGGCATCCCTAGCAGTAAAATTTCCCACCTGCAAACTGCAAATAGCAAGCGAAGCTAAACATGACACCCAAACCTGCCGGTCAATGGGGAACGACAGAAGGGATGTTCCAATCACGGTTGCAGAAACCCAAGCATGCAAACTGCAACAAGACCAACAGGAAAACAAGAACAACAAGAAAATAAGAAATTAGTGAAAATGCAAGAACCAAGGATGAACCAGTGAACCAACAATTCTACTAAAGAACAATATTGCCGACATTGACTGCAGAGAACATTGCATATAAAAAAACAAACGTAAGAAAATGCATTGTAACAGGCCTGTTAAGTAAACATTTAAGTCTGTCAAGCCTTTTAGGTAAACATTTAAGTTTGTCGGGGGTGGCAGGTGCGGGGGAGTCATCTATGATTCGGAGGGGAAAAAAATAATCGATTACTCATGGGGTTTGGGGAAGACATCAAAAAATAAAGAAGAGATCCTCGCAGCCTACATGGGACTTAAGCTTGCCCAGGAGCTGAATATTCAAATTCTAACTATGTTGGGGGACTTCAAAATAATCATAAAGGAACTTCGGGGTATGTCTAGACCGACAAAAGACCCGCTCAAAAGCATATTCTCAGCTATCAATTCGCTTAGGAAAAAGTTCACGCACTTGGGCTTCTTCCACAGTTTGCGAAAGAAAAACTCAGAGGTAGATGCTATGGAAAAAACAGCTAAACACCTCGAACAGAGCCGCCTTCTCACGAACCAAATTCCTTCTAATGTGTGGTTACTGTTGAGTCCATTTTTGTGCTTCCATCTTTCTCTATAAACCATACTTTTGCCTCTTTATCTATCCATTTTGCCTTCATTTCATTCCACATTTTCCATGAAACAACCAATGCAAGGTATATTTGTCATTCTTTAGCTTAAGAATTGAGTTTTCTAAATTTTAGCATTAAAATTGAAAATTTATCAGAAATTATAGGATTTAACCAAATCCCGTAAAAGCTCCATGGTTTGTATACTTGCAGGACACCTGGGCGAAATCTAACACTTGGGTCATGTTCCATGATGTACAAGGATGGAGAATGAGCTATCAGATTCGAAATATGAGCCTTCCAGATGTTCGGTCAACGCTGGTCAAACATGGCCACTTCAGCAGAAAATGCCCTGTTTCAGCCTTAAATCTTGGACAGTTTTGGATTTCGTGGGATTTTGACCATATATTGTGGATCTAAAGGAGGAATTCGACCCTCCTAGGATATTGTGGATCTAATCATGATATTTAGGAGACATTTTAGTATTTTTGGTTTTAAGATTCTTGTATAAATACTCTTAAGCTTAAACTAGTAAGACAATCTTGATATGAATGAAGAAACTTGAGAATTTGCACTCTTGAAGATCAGCTTTGTGTTTTGTTCATGTGAATTCTTATGATTATTTGAATGCTGCTGGAGTTCTTTCTTAGCTGAGTCAACTCAAGTGTACCAGGGAAGCATTGGAGGGCCCCCATTGCCAACTAGTACACTCTTTCCTTGTGTTCTTTTTCAAGTA